>CAKNWT010327037.1:0-15130 GCA_932066315.1 Andricus coriarius | reverse complement strand
TGTGCGTCGCACTTCGTGAGAGGCATTATTTATAGCATGAATACATAAGTGAGAAGCGTAGTTTTGAATAATAGTAATTATTATAACTATAATGTGAACTATAATTAATGTAAAAATGGTTTATTCATAAAAATTGAAACACTCCCAATTTTATCGTAAGCATAAATTAGGAAATTTTTATGAATAACATTAATTGAATGCATTTGTAAAATTGCCTGATGTGCAATGAATTTTATTTATTAAAACATGGTAATTTAATAGTATGTTTCTATACTCGATCGGTGTAAGATTAACAAGAACTTTTTTTTTGTTATTATCAGATTTTGTTTCTTAACTTCAACTCGTGTGGTGACTTACACTATACTAATGGAAAGAATTGAAACTGACAGGACGTAATCTGTGGGTTACTGTTGTGGGTTACTATTATGTGGTAAAAAAACTGAGATATTATTTGAGTTTTATCACACAAAGAAATTCATAAAAAATTTTGAAAATTTGTTTGAGTTTGAATTTCCCGCCAAAATATTTTTGGATAATCATGGGCGTTAAGAATGATTGAAAGAAGTCCTGTGAATTTTTTCAGATTTTCGCTAACGATAGAAACAGAGAAAAAAATATAAATAAAATGGACGTTACACCCCCTATCTCATTCAATATGGCGGCTAACGGTTTCAAATTAAGGGAAAATTTTTCTTTGATTGTATACTTTCAAATACCCGACTCAACACTTGATGCCCTTTAGGGGCTTTTTTGCATGCTTACCCGGCTATACCCTTAAAAATAAAGTTATAAAATAAAATATTTTCTTCTCGTTTGGCCCGACCGTCGACACAACTCTGGTCTCAGATCGTTACAGAACAGTGTGACCTTTATGTTCCTTTCCTGGAACACGTATGACATTCTAGTGACATAACAGTTCTATCTCTCTGTTCTATATAAGTTACATTACAGAATTCCAGAACTGTTACATACACTTACATTAACAGCGTGTAATACTCTGCTTCTAAATGGATGGTCTCAAAATTGAAGTTACGCACCTGGGTCTGACGTAACGATTCACGTGATAAGGAATGATTGATAAGAAGGGGACGAAGGACGACGAGGAAACCGAAAACATCAGATCCACCGGTAAGCCCGGTGTAACCGGATGTCTCAAACTTTTACTAAATTTTATATTTTAAATAAAGACTAGATTCAGACCATATCATTTGTGTGTGCAGTTGCCTTAAATTCGGAAGTCAGGACCTAATTTGATTTCGAGGACGCCCGCAAATCAAACAACAGGCTGTTGTTGATAAACCATATTCAAAGCCAGACGTCACCGAGAAAGCAACTGGAAAACTGGACCAGCTAGACTGGAAACATGCATGATTGGACCATCATTGTTCACAAGGTTTCTTCTTTAAATTTACGTGCTGAGGTAGGCCGAATATTACGTATCAGGCTGGATGTGTGTTCGAGATTATTCCTTTTATATATGCCAACGGTCATACCACGCTGGAAGCACCAGTTCCCGTTAGATCACTGAAGTTAAGCAGTGTTGGGCGCGGTTAGTACTTGGATGGGTGACCGTCTGATACTACTGCGTTGCTGTTGGCGGTCGTGGGTGTGGTGAGCCCACACTTGTAGTTATTTACTACAAGAAACTATCCACCTAAAAAACACTACCCGATTTGGGTAGTGTTCACGCTTACCCCTAGAGGCTCGCCGAAAGGGAAATAGCTTAATGATATACATACATACATATACGTAAAGATTTTGAGCGGTTTTATGAGAGAAATCAACCCCATGGTACAATTAAATGAAATGTTTAAGGTTATAACAGATACCTGTTCAAACTTGCAAAATACATACACCAATAATAAAAATGATTCGGGATTAAGTCAAAATTATAAAGTTAAAATTGACATGACAATTCTACAATTTTCTGACGAGTATCAGCACAACCCTGTAGAATTCATGTGGGACTTGGAGCAATATTTAGAAATTAAAATGATTCCAAATAAATCTCAATTACTTATAATAAAAGGCGCTTTAAAAGGTAGAGCTAGAGCGTGGTTTTTCGCGAATTCTAGTAAATGGAGAGCTGAAATCGGGGATTAATGGAGAGCCAAGCGATTTTCGAGAAAAGACGGCACTTTTGTTTAATATTTTCACCAAAAAGTTAGGCAAGCGTGCTCTTTAGAACCACCATTGTTTGAATATTGCAGACATTTTTCCATTATCAGACAATTTCCGAAAAGGGTACATGATTTAATGGCATCAGTAGATTTGGAGGATACCAACAAAATAATAAAAACACTTGCTTGGCTTGATGGGACAGAAAGGGGGGAGGAAAGAAATAACGCGAGGTATCGTGAAACTAGATGGAATAGAGATCGTGAAAATAAAAATGATTGATTTGAGAATGGCAGATTTCAAAGGGAAAGTTATAGAGATCGTTATGAGGATAATATTAATAATGAGGAAAGGTTTCCGTTTAAAAAAGAAAATTATATCCATAGAGAAGAATGGCAAAAGAGGGATGAAAGAAATAGGGTCGAGATATACAGGGTGTCCCAGACTCAAGTGTCCGGACTTATATGTAGCTATATTACCATTCAAAAAATAAATAGAAAATTCCTTTTCCAAAAATAAGCTGAAGTTTTAGTTTTTGAGTTATTGAATGATTAAGCTGGACCAATCAGGAGCACGATATAAACAGTCGTGCGTACGTGAGCGTGAGTCCAGCGTAGTGTTGCTGAGCGAGGGGGGAACAGCAGTCACTACACTACGTTGGACTCCCGTTCACGTACGCACGACTGTTTATACCGCGCTCCTGATTGGTCCAGCTTAGACATTTCATAACTCAAAAACTAGAACTTCACCTGATTTTTGGAAAAGGAATTTTAGATTTATTTTTTAAATGTTTATGCAGCCATATAAGTCCATACACTTGAGTCTGGGACACCCTGTATAATAGGAATGAAAAAAATGAATATCGAAACAAAAATAGATATAAAAATTGGAGAAAACCAGATTATCGGAGGAAGAACGAAGAAAGTAATAATCATGATAGGTGCGGCAATGCGAGAGAAAATTGGAGAAAAGAGAACACACAGAGTGATAGGGATTACCGCGATAATAAGCTTGATCGGAGAGATTACAATGATAGAAGCCAAGAAGTAAATAGAAGGAAATAAAGATAGTAGGGTAAACGAGCAAAGGTACAAAGTAGGAGCGATAGATACTGATCAGCAAATCGAAGATGATAACGAACGTGATGAAATAAATACTGAAATCGATGAAATTTTAGAACGACGTAATTCAAATTAATAAGCGACTGTAATAAAGGTCCGATTATTACATGTCGATGGATTGGGAACATTATTGAGGACCTAGCATTTGATATTGACGGGAAAATCGATGAGAAAATAATAAGAGAATACAAATTAGCAAAATATAAATGTCCTTTAGTTAAAGCCAAGTGTCAAAATGAAATAATAAAACCAGTAATCGATACGGAATCGGAAGTTGAATGCATTTCAGAGAATTTATTTTAAAAACTAGACCAAACAAAAATTCTAGTTTTACCAGTCGCGAACGTAACGCTTTCTAGCGCGTTCTGTGGAAAGCCATATCTAATTAAAAAACAAATAATGGTTACATTTCAAATTGAAGAACAAGAGATTGAGTCCATTTTTTTAGTAGTACCAAAATTAAATTTTGATGTAATTTTAGGGACAAATTGATGCGTAACAAATTAAGTGGATATTAAATATTCAGATAACGCAGTACTAATAAATAATGAAATTTATAGACAACCAGTAGTCACATTCAAATCACAATCGGTAGAAAAATTACTAAAATCAAACGAAAAATCTGATCAACAGAATTTAGAGACGAATCGCGATTCGAATGTCAATAGAATTATGAAGGTAGACATCAAGCAAGGTCTAAGTGACGAGATAGTAAACAAGTAAGCAAACTCGTGTGATGAAAAGGGGACTATAAATAATTCGAGAAACATTCAGGTGCGACAAACAACTAATCGGGTAAGTTGTAAATATGGAACGTCTAATAACGAAAATGACAAAAGTTATTTGAATAGTAACGAAGTTTATAACGATATCCTTCCTAGGAATGATCAGGGTAAAAATAATAAGGTGGAAATCGAACAAATTAAGCATGTTTCTACTATAGGGGCGGGGGATAAAAATAAACCAACACCCGATAGAAAATCTGACCAGCAGATAAAGGATTCGGTCCTAAAAGCAGACAGTTTGTCAGAAGATAAGAAAATACAAATATTTGAAATAATAAAAAAACCTTTAAAAAAAATATTTCTGATGAACCGGGTTGTATGAAAGACTATGAACATGAAATACGAGTTAAGAATAAAAAGGCAATTATTCGAAAAAATTACCAAGTACCTATTGCAAAAAGACCCAAAGTTTGAATAGAATTGAAAAAATTAGAGCAGTTAGGAATCATAGAATCATCATTAAGCGAATACTGTAATCCTCTTAGAATAGTGGAAGAAAGCGATGGTAACGTACGTATATACATCTTTCAAATGCAGAAAGAAAAGAAGTGCGTAAGTTTTGGCATATGTTTTTGGGCCTTACAGAATTAAGTCAGAGGTTAATACAAATGCATTTGAATTGGTGGAAGTTGAAAACGAAAATAAGATTGAAGGTATATACAATAGAAAAGATTTGCGAAAGTACTATGCAACGGACGATTGATTTTTCCTTCACCTCGACAGGTAATAAACAAGATGATTAACATTTTAATATAGAACCGGTTACATACAATTATAATAGAAGTAAGATGACGAAGGTATAGCATAATGATTATATATGAAGACTGGATCGAAAAGTAAGGATTATTTGACGTATTTATTTGAAGTACACAATTTAGAAAGCAAATGTAAAAAGTATTATGTAGTAGCAAACATAAAATGTAAATACAATAAAGAAGAGGCAGATATAGTAGAACGACTATGTAAAGATTTGAAAATGGGTAGCATAGGACAAAAAATGTATGAATTGACAGACGATCAATGAATGAATTCGAAGTAATGTATTATAAGGACAAGGCTGATTATGTCTAATTATGTTTGAGTAGAAACATTGTAACTCATCACAGGCACAATAATAATATGAAGATCAACGTCATCGATGTATGTTGACCAAATTGTTTAAAGGAAATGAAGAATCAGGACTGATTCGGTGCTATTTTGGGATCTTCCTCGCCGAATCTCGACAATCCCAAAAGGGGTATTATGTAATACTCCACATTCTAAGGGTAATGTGGGATTTTCCTCGCCAAATCTCGACAATCCAAAAAGGGGGATTATGTAATACTCTGCTTCTAAATGAATGGTCTCAAAATTGAAGTTACGCACCTGGGTCTAACGTAACGACTCACGTTATAAGGAATGATTGATAAGAAGGGGACGAAGGACGAGGAGGAAACCGAAATCATCAGATCCACCGGTAAGCCTGGTGTAACCGGATGTCTGAAACTTTTACTAAATTTTATATTTTAAATAAAGAATAAAATCAGACCATTTCACTTGTGTGTGCGGTTGCCTTAAGTTCGGAAGCCAGGACCTAATTCGATTTGGGGGATGCCCGCAAATCCAACAACAGGCTGTTGTTGATAAACCAGATTCAAAGCCAGACGCCACTGAGAAATCAACTGGAAAACTGGACCAGCTAGACTGGAAACCTGCATCATTGGACCATCATTGTTCACAAGGTTTCTTCTTTAAATTTACGTGCTGAGGTAGGCCGAATATTACGTATCAGGCTGGATGTGTGTTCGAGATTATTTCTGCTATATATGTAAAGATTTTGAGCGGTCTTATGAGAGAGATGTTACCATCGAGAGAGAGCTAAATTGAGATGGTTTAAATTATAGCTAGCGTCTATCCTATTGGGTATTGTAATCACTGGGCTGAATACTTGATACATGTTTAATTTATAAATTGATAAAAATTGAATCTCTTTAACCATAGTCAGTTGTGACTTTGGAGTGTGACCTTTATGTTCCTTTCTTGGAACACGTGTGACATTCTAGAGTCATAACTGTTATATCACTCTGTTCTATATTAGTTACATTACAGAATTCCAGAACTGTTATATATCCGTACACTAACAGCGCTACAGAACAGTGCGACCTTTATGTGCCTTTCTTGGAACACGTGTGACATTCTACTGACATAACAGTTCTATCACTCTGTTCTATATTGGTTACATTAAGGAATTCCAAAACTGTTACCTATCCTTACAGTAACTGCGTTACAAAACAGTGTGACCTTTATGTTCTGTAATTGTTTGGCACACGATTGTAACAATGTGACGTCTAAATGTTCCTTTTTTGTTATGTAACATTTACAGCACGTGACCGCTGGGGAGATGGACAAACTATGGGGTCCGCGTTACGCGACTACAGCAACCCTATTAGGTACATTCGATGCCCGTACGATTACCTCACACTCACGAAAGCATTTTTAGACATATTTGTTAACTATTTTCTTTTACACTTTAGTCTTTTATAGTTTTTTTACGGTTGTAAAATTTTGTTGTGTAGTTACTCTGCTGTAAGAATGTTACTTGATGTAAGAATTTTTTTAGATATTTTTTTGTGGTTATACTGAATGTTCAAAAAAAGAAATAAAGATAATAATAGAAAAAAAAAGTTTAAAAAGTTATCATTTTTTTTTCTTTTTAAAAAGTTACAGAATAACCAAAAAATTGTTTTGTCAATCCTACACCGATCGAGTAAAGAAGCATACTATCAATTTATCGTTTTTAAATCAATAAAATGAATTGCACATTAAGAAATTTTACAAATACATTCAGTAATGTTATTCATATTAATTTCCTAATTTATGCTTACGATGAAATTGTAAATGTTTCAATTTTTATGAATGTACCATTTTTACAATAATTGTAGTTGAAATTACAGTAACAATAATTATTATAATTGAAAACTACGCTTCTCACTTATGTCTTCATGCTATAAATAATGCCTCTCACGAAGTGCGACTCATATGCCTCGCACGTGCGTGCCCCTTACACAGTGCGGCGCATACGCCTCGCACGCTTGCTATCTGGGACTGGTCGATTGATCCGAACCTAGTTAACAAAGGTCCTTTTTCGCTGAGTGAAGATGAGGAATAAGATTCCGAAGTATCGCCCGCGGACGGTTGCAGGAGCTCTGATGGCGTCGGGGCCATCGGCAAGTCAAGAGATTGGAGGAAAAGATTGAATAGCCGCAAATATCTAATAGGACGAGTCCATTTTTTTCTGCTGGACTGGCGTTATAAGAAAGGACACTGTGATTCCAGGGTTGAGGTAGGCATTACCAGTCATTCTTACTTTTCTCCAGATTTCTTTTATTTTGTGCTCTCAAGATTTATAGTGTTCATAGTGTTTTCAGTATGGGTATGAGAAATATGTGTCGCGAATAATCATAGCAAAAATGAGTCTAAATTTTCCGGCTGACGTCATGTTGATTGTGGAAGCCCAGTGAGCTTAATAATTTAGTATTAAGAATTTAGTGTAGGTTAAACAAAATCTTATTCGTGTGTTATAATTTGAATGGAACAAGTCGAAGATCTAAGAAATGTTAATCAATGTTTAGGTTTTATACCCCTTTTCTTTAAAATTCACACGTTCAGCCTTGTATATCAATATTATCCTTAACTTTTAATTAAACCAATAGTCTTTCTATATTTTACAACCTATAAAACTGGAGTGCTTTTCTCGCCCCACAAAATACCTCTCTCTGAGCTAGGGACATTTTTTATAAGAGATTCGAAATTTAAAGTTCTTTTGAACATTTTGCAGTGACGCCGAGGAGGTGTCTGGCGCCTGACAGGTAACTATAACAGTTAGCTATTTTCTGTTCCTACGTTGTCGCTATCATTTTGTAGCGATGCTCCCAGCTTATGTCCCATAAGACTGGGAAAATCGTTATAAAATCCAAAGTATTTTGAACATTTTTGTTGTTATTTTATTATTGTATAAAATGTCCCATAATTTTTCGGAATCATCCCTCCATTGGCATCCATAACATATATATTTATCTCCATCGAAATCGGTCCAGCCGTTTTCGAGAAAAATATGTTTTTCGATTTTTCTACTCACTCCCATAACTGCCATAAAAATGATTTCTCAGGTATAATCTTCCGGGAAATTGAACTTCATTTGATACCAACTCAGGGTGAAAATTTCGAAGAGATTCGGGTGGAGGCAGCTTATATATGCTTATCCTGCTATGCCCTTTCAGGTTTATTATGTTTATAAATTTCAAATTATAATAAACGTTATTTAGTATCAAAGCATTATTTTATTTATTTAAAATATTTTAATAAATATTTAGATCATTATCTTAGTACGCTTCGTGAAGTCGCACGAAAGTCTGATTTCACTCTCACGCGTGCATCAACTATCAACCGTGCGAGCGATATGCGTCGCATATGAGGACACATACGATTGCATCAGTGACTTCACGCATGCGGAATAAATCCGCACGCGTGCGAGTAATATGCGTAGCATATGAGACTATAATTTTTATCTGGGGTGTTTTAGTTTTTCTAATGATATGTAACTATTCAAAACTATTTAGAAAAATTCAAAGTTAAATATTACGTAAGAAAGGGGGGTTCAAGAAATATTATGCCTCCTTACGTGGACGGGGGGGGGGCGCACACCATCCAGACAAAAAAGGTCAAATTCGCCCTTACGTAATTAATGAATGGCCCCTTAGGGTGTGAAACTAAAAATTTTAAAAGTTCTGCAAAGAGTATTTTATATAATATATTTTATGCTTTCACGATGATTCATTATGATAAATTTAAATTTAAATTTTTTAAATTTAATTAATTAATTTAAAGCATCTGCTCCCTCTAGCCGACCAGACTGCCGGGAGAAATGATCATACCAGACGATAAACCGAATCTGGTGAATAAAGGAACCAAATTCTGGTATTTAGTTTAAACACTAGTGATTAATGCAGAAATTAATTAATGAAATTGAAAATCTAGCAATCGGGAATCTGAACGATTCATAGGTATGCCCAAACATGCAATAAGTGTATACAACAAGGGGTTATGTTTGTAATATTTCAGTGTGTCTCGCCTGAAATGTAGTGACGTCTCCACAGTATATTCTCCTAGAAAAGGGTAAAATATAGTGTAAAACTATTACAGAAAGCTATTCAGTACCATTTTACGGTATTTTGATTTTGTCTGGTTTATATCATGACCAGTCTGGGCTAGGATCTGCTATACCAGACTCTGGCGCCAGAACAGCACGCCAAAGCGGAACCAGCCGGGCGCCAGGCTGCAAACAGGTTCTTATTTTTCTGGCGCCCAGCTGGCACCAGTCTGCAGTTATCTTGCTACTAGGGTATATCCTCTACGATGTCTGTGATTGGCCAGAGCGCCCTATGGTAGGGACTGCTCGACCTTGATTGGCCAATCAAGTCTTTTTTTAAAAACCCGGGAGGACGGAAAGCCAAATCGGATTGGTATTATATCCATGGTCACTATTAATGTTCTTAGGGTGTTATAAGATTTCGATTGCTTCTCTATGTTTTCTTGGAAACATATTGTACGTTTTTGCGATGACGGTTGTTTTTTCAAATAAAATGCTATGTCTTGTTTCAATATGATGCTCAGCTAGTGCTGATTGCGTGAAATGTTTTAGCCTGACTTTACCCTCATCTTCCTTTACACGTTGGCTCACCGCCCTCCCGGTTTCTCTAATATAGACTTTGCCACAAGAACAAGGGATTTTATATAACTCACCAACTTACAATCTAGCACGCTTTCTCGCCAAAGAACTTAATCCTTTCACAGGAAACTCTATCACGCACGTCCAAAACACTTTTGACTTCATCAGAAAGATACAACAGATCCACATTCAACCCCAACACATCTTATTGAGTTTCGACGTAGAATCTCTCTTTACGAAAGTACCAATCTCTGATACAATCGATATTATTGAATCCTTTACAAAATTTCCCTCCGATTTCATACCTTTGATAGAACTCTGTCTCAATAATACCTACTTCTCTTTAAATAACCAATTCTACGAACAAGCTTCAGGAGCAACAATGGGATCTCCAATCTCACCTGTAATAGCCAACATCTTTATGGAAAATCTAGAAACTAAAATCTTTAACAAATCCAAGCTCAAACCGGAATTTTGGTGCCCTTACGTTGACGACGCATTTGTCATCTGGAGACATGGACTAAATGAACTACACAATTTCTTCGATTACATCAATCAATTACACCCTAATATCAAGTTCACCATGGAAATCGAACAAAACAGAAAATGGCCTTTATTGGACGCACTGGTTTACAAAAGATCTGATAACACATTAGGATACGCAGTTTACAGAAAACCAACCCATACAAACGGATACCTACATGCCTCCTCCCACCACCATCCATCTCAAAAGCCATCGGTCATCAATTCCCTTGTATACAGAGCTGTCTCCATGACAGATAATGATAACTTACAAAAGGAATTACAAAATGTTAAACAAATCCTAAGACAAAACGAATACACAAACAAACAAATTGAAAAAGCAATAAAAAAATACACTCAAAAAAACAAGTCAACAGAACGCACTAAAGAAAGAGAGAGAAAAAATACCATAATCATACCCTGCATTCAAGGTATTATACAGAACAAATAGGAAGAATTCTCAATAAACACAACATCCAAACCATATTTAAACCACCTGCAAAAATGGGACAACTTCTAAACAATCCTAAAGATAAAAAGGCGCCTCTCAGTGATCCGGGAGTCCTTGTTCTTGTGGCAAAATCTATATTGGAGAAACCGGGAGGGCGGTGAGCCAACGTGTAAAGGAACATGAGAGTAAAGTCAGGCTAATACATTTCACGCAATCAGCACTAGGAGAGCATCATATTGAAACAGGACATAGCATTTTATTTGACAAAACAACCGTCATCGCAAAAACGTACACTATTTTTCCAAGAAAAAATAGAGAAGCCATCGAAATCTTAAAACACCCTAATAACATTAATAGGGACAATGTATATAATACCAATCCGATTTGGCTTTTCGCCCTCCCGGGTTTTTTAAAAAAGACTTTATTGGCCAATCATGTTCGAGCAGTCCCTACCATAGGGCGCTCTGGCCAATCACAGACATCTTAGAGAATATGTGTAAGAACAACCTAACCTGAAACTTCAGTTTCAGGTCAACCCTGAAGAAGTGAACTGCAATGTTCACGAAACGTCGACAAGATTCGTAGTTTCTATCTCAACAAAATAATTGTTCTTCGGACAATTAGTATAAATATGAGGTCATTATATTTTGGTATGATTCAGTTGTAGAGCTTCAAGTTAAAAAATAACATGTTCTTAAAAGATTCAAAATCTTTAGATTAGAACATAAGACTATTTTAACTTGTTATAAAATAAAATAAACTACGTAAGAAAATAATAAAGCCAATTTTTTCAAAACCTAAAATTGTAATATTAGCGTATTGATACTTATATAACGTTTTTGTATAGCTTAATTTTTATGTTTTAATTCAATATGTCGGCTATAAATAAATTTTGATATTGAATTTCGATAGGACTTCACGTTTTTCGTAGTTTTACTTTTAAGAAACTTTCATTATTGCAAATCAAAGTTTTTGGAAATAAATTTACAATATTATAAGGTTAAAAGAAAAAGAAAGTATTAGTGAAGTTTAAATTCTCTGTAAATTCTCAAGTTTTCTTAAAATGACGGTCATAATCACGAGAACGTGTACGGATTTCAAATGTCCCAGAAATGTGACCGTCCGCGAAGAAAGGGACCTAATGCGCGCTAACTACATTTTACAGGAGGAGCAATTAAAGAGGCGTTCCAATCCAGGAACTCCATAAAAGGGCTTCGCTTTGCAGATTAATATTAATTCGAATTTTTCAGATATAGACTAAATATTTTTTATTATGAAAGAGCAAATAAAAAGCTACCTGTGTGAACCGCTGTGTGAACCATAAAAAGGGGCGGAGTTTAGGAGAGTGTAGTGGAAGGTGTTCTTGCGCTGAATGGCACAGAAAGAACGTTTGGCTCTAAATGTAAAGGCCCGGATTTCAGGTTGTGTGATTTTTTTATTAATATTAGGTTATCACTATTCACTATATGTTCATAAAAGATTCACTTATCGTCTGTATGCAAAATTCCTTGCTGCTATTTCACAAATCATCATTAATGACGGAGATGAGTTAATGATTTTTAAAAACGAAGTATGATAGAATATCGTTTGTTGGATTTATTATTGGAAAGGGGAAAGATCCTTTCATAGTACGTGTTTCAAAGTTACGCGTTACCTGGAACGTTACATTTTTGTAGTAACCGTAATGCAACATAACGCGCGTTACTTTACGAATTTTTTCAATGGTATTTATACTCAATTATGAGCCATGATAACCGATCAGGAGATTTTTTTACAAAGTTTAGTACTTAATTCTCATCGAAACATGTAATAGTTAATATTTTAACATAAAAAAAACTTTTCATTTTAAATAAAAAACAGTTGAATTCAATCAAAAAGATGAATTTTGAACAAAATAGCTGAATCTTCAACCAAAACAGATTAATTTTCTACCAAGCAGTACATTTTTAACCAAAAAGGATGCGCTTTCAATGAAGAAGTAATTTTCTAACCAAAAATACGAATATTAAACAAGTAAAATGAAATTTCAATCATGAAAATTCAATTTATAACCAAAAATGGAATATAGCTACATTTTTAGGTTAAAAAATTTATTTCGAAAGAAAAAAATGTTTAACTAGTTGAACTTAACTACAAGATAAGAATTTTAAGCAAAGAAAGCTCCGGTTGAAATGACGAATAGGATCCGATAGAGACGGATAGCATTGGGAATTTCTTCGCTTCGGTCTGGATTCTTATACGGTATTTGTTGTCTGGTTTTAAACCTGGTTCTATGCGGAACCTGGTCGGTGTATACAACATTTTCTATCTGGTTTCTTATCCGGTTGTATACGAAATACTTTCGGTGTCCATAAAAGCCCTATACGGTTTTCATCTGATTCTATCCGGATACTTATACGGTATTTGTGTCTGGTTTGTTATCCGGCTCTATGCGGAATATTTCTGCGGCCCATATTGCCTTATCCATTACAGCAGCTTGAAATAGATCAATAAATTTGCAAAAAAAACTGTTATATATACAGGGTATTTTTTTAACTTGAGACATCAAAATATCTCAAGAAATACGCATCCTATGAAAAAATGTCCGTAGTAAAAACTTTTTATTTTCGAGGGGGAAAAGCGACTTTAAACAAATTTACCCCCCCCCCCCTGGAGGCAGAAGGGTGGGGGTAACTTTGTCATTTCAAATGGGAACCCCAATTTTTTATCACAGATTCAGATTCTCCTTCATGAAATACGTAAGTTTTATTCGAAAATTTTTTTTCGATTCGCGAAAAAAAATTCCCACCCCCCAATGTCTCCTGGGGGGTGGGGTGGGGTAAATTTTGTTCAAATTCGCTTTTCCCCTTCGAAATTAAAAAGTTTTTATTACGGATATTTTTTTCGTTGGATGCGTATGATTTTAAGATATTTCGATGTCTCAAGTTTAAAAAAAAACCCTGTATAATAATTGCACTGGATTTATGTTTGAAATTACGCAATTGCAGACACATAAATAAAATGCATAAAAAAATAATAAAAAAATAATAATTCCAGTTAAAAGAATTGGGATAAACTTCCGAAAAGGGTGAACCTCCGATTTACTTCGGGCTCCGTACACTTATGTATTTTGACGCGCTGATTATGAATATGATAGTGAAAATTGGCGCAAATTTTATTTTCATGGTAAAAACCATGAAAAACCCATAAAATAATAGTTTTTTGCATTTATCTCAGTAATTATTTAAAATTCAAAAAAATGTTTCCAATAAAAGTTGTAGATCTCCTCGAAATACACATTTCATGTTTCAAGCATTTTTTTATAAGATTGACAATATCCGAGAAAATCAGTAGTAAATCGATTTTCATGTTAAAAAATAATTAAAATACATTAATCCATACATTCATTAGTTTCGGCCTGATGCTTATGTATTTTGAAGCGCTGGTTTTAAATATCATAGCGAAAAATTGGCGAAAATTTTATTTTCATGGTGAAATCATCAAAAAACCATAAAAATAATGGTTTTGTGGGTTTAGCTCAGCTAATATGCAAAGTTAAAAAAAATGTTGCAAAGAAAAGTTGTAGATCTTATCGAAATACACATTTTTTGTCGCTAGCATTTATTTATTGGAATTATATTTTCCCAGGAAATCAGTAGTAAATCGATTTTCATGTTAAAGAACCACAAAACCCATAAAAATCATGGTTTTTTGAATCATAGGGATGCCTTCTCGCCCCCACGCGGCATTGGAAAAGGGGTAGGGGTATGACCTCAATAGATGTATGGACTTATGTATTTTATTAATTTTTTGACATGAAAATCGATTTACTATACAGTTTTTCGGAAATTATCACTCGTATAAAAAAATGCTTATAACATCCCTAGCGGACCGAATGGACGTAACGGATACGCTACAGCATATCCTTAAAGTATCCACATCGGATATGATAGTGAAAATTGGCGCAAATTTGTTTTTTTTTGGTGAAACCATAAAAAAAACATGAAAATCATGGTTTTTGCATTTATCTCAGTAATTATTCAAAACTCAAAAATATATTTCTCATCAAAGTTGTAGATCTCCTCAAAATACACATTTTATCCCTAGCGAAACGAATGAACGGAACGGATACGATACAGCGTATCCCTACAGTATCCACATCGTATCGTCTCCGTATCATGCAAGAAAAACTCATTAAAAAGGAAGATGAACATTTAACTTGTTGAAATTCGGATTCTACGTGAAATTTTGAGTTAGAAGGTCACGGAGTAATTGCAATAGTTTTTCTTGCAACGAAAAAAACTTCAAAAAAATATAATACTTATCGACAACGTGGGCTGAAGACGACTTCAAGCGCATCCATAATCGTTTAAGGTGTATTGCTTAAACGATGATGGATGCTTGATTATGGACGCTTGAAGTCGCCTTCAGCCCACGTTGTCGATAG
>CAKNWT010327034.1:1486-15057 GCA_932066315.1 Andricus coriarius | reverse complement strand
TGTAAAAAACTCTTCTTTTTGGACGAAATTTAACTTTTTGGTGAAATATAAAATTTTTCGTTGCAAATTGAACTTTTCAGTTTCAAATTTCAACTATTTGGATGAAAAGGCAACAATTTGTAATTTTAACTCTTTGATTTGAAAATTAATTTTTCCAGACCGAGAATGGAACTATTTGGTTACAAATTCAACGCCTTTGTTAAAAATTTAATTATTTTGTTAAAGGTTTAACTTTTTTTTGAAGTGAGCTTAGTTGATAAGAAATTTAATATGTTCTGACTAGAATTCTTGAGAACTTGCGGCTTTTAGAATTTGAATAAATCTTTAGAAATAAGACACATGTTTCAAAATTTTCCGGATATTTTGACGGCAATTTTAGAAATCTATTGGAATGTTCTGTTGGAAATTTGCAACATTCTAAACAAAAAATTTCTACATTTTCTTCGAAATCTTCTGTAATCTTTAAAATGATTTTAATTTTTCTAAGAGTTTCTACCAAAAAAAGGCAAATTTTCACCTAAAAAAGATAAATTTGAACAAGAAATAAAATGATTCAATTTCAAGTTATAGAAATTAATTTCTAACAAAATAAATTGAAAACTCTTTAATTTTCAACCAAACAGATTTTTACTTGAATTTTTAGTCAAGAAAATTAATTTTTAAGTAAAGAACTAGTTTTTGACGAAAGAAATCAATTTTCGATCAAAAAGATTAATTTTCTATAGAAAAAGAATAATTTTTAACAAAATATATGAGTTATTGACCAAGCGTTTTAATTTTTAATGGAATTTTCAACCAAATAGTTGTATTTTCAACTGAAGAAGACAAATTTTCAACCAAACATGGAACAGCTGAATGTTTATTTTTAATAATAACTTTGAAATTATGTTAAAAAATAGTTAAATTTTCAAAATAAAATATTTTTCATCTTCTGAAATTGTCGAAAAATCATCTGGAAGATTTTGAGGCAATTTTTTCTAAATCTCTAAACACTTTTCAAAATTAAAAATAACATTTTGGAAAATCCTGAAAATTTGTTTGTGCGCATCCATTTTTTATACTCGGACTCAGCAATTTAAAAAATTATCAATTTCACAACTTCGGGTGAGATTAGGAATTTTGTAAAAACAAGTTAATAGGTTTTTTATGCATTTAAAGATTTTTCATATCGTTTATTATAGTTGAAAATTTGTCTTTTTGGTACAAAATTTATCTCCTGGGTTGTAAATTCCAATAAAAATTAAAATATTTGGTTATAAATTCATATATATTTCTAAAAGTTATTCTTTTTTGGTGGAAATTATTCTTTTTTGATGAAATTTTATTTCTTTAATTAGAGATTAGTTTTTTTTCTATTGTAAATTAATTTTTGAACTCAAAATTGAACTATTCTATTTTTCATACAAAATTTTTGTTGATGGGTAAATAAAGTTTTTCGTTGAAAATTCATCTGCTTGGTTATACATTTATCTATGTCTTTTTTAGTAGCAAATTAACCCTTTTGGTTGAAAATTCAACTATTTGGGTTGAAATTCCATTAAAAATAAAAATATTTAGTCAAAAATTCAACTGTTTCAAAAATTAATCTGTTTTGGTCGTAAATTATTCTTTTTGGTTGAAAAATCGTTTTCTAAAGTGGGAATTAATTTTTTTGACTAAAATTTTTACTATTTCAATTGTCATTGAAAATTTTTTTCAGTAGACACTTAATTTTTTGGTTTGAAAATTTAACTGCTTTCAATTTATTTTGTTAAAAATTAATTTCTCTAACTTGAAATTAAATTATTCTATTTTTTGTTGAAAATTAATCTTTTTTAGTTGAAAATGTGCCTTTTTTGGTAGAAAATTGACCTTCTGTGTTCAAAATTCAACTATTTGGTTAAAAAATTATTTTTCTGGTTGAAGATGTATCATCTTAGTAAAAATTTCATTTTCTTGGTTAAAAATTCAACAAATTTGGTTTAAAATTAGTTTTGTTTTTTTTCTGGAAACTACTGCTAATAACCGTACATAGAATTTTTTGAAATCTTGAATGAAAGTGGTCTCAAAAATGTTCTTGAAAAATGTCTTGAATATCTTTAAAACTCACTCCAATTTTTTCTGGAATTCAGTTAAATTTTTAGGAATAAGAAAATTGTCTTAAAATTTTTCAGTTTTTTTGTTCGGAAATTTTAGTTCTCTTGAAAATTTTCAACATTCTTTAAAAAATGTCTACAGTTTCTGCAAAATTTTTGGCAATCTACATTCAGCTTAGAATTTTTTTAATTCTTTACAAATTTAGAATTATTCTTAAGCATTTTCAAAACATCTAATTTTCAATTGAAGAAATAAAATTTCAACCGAAAAGATTAATTTTCTATAAAAAGAAGAATAAGTTTTAAAACAATATAGAAATTTCTAAGAAAATATTTTTATTTTTAATAAAAGTTTCAGAACGCAAGATGAATTTTTTACCAAAAATGACGAATTTTCAACAAAATAGTTTAATTTTCAGTAAGAGAAATAAAATTTCAAGCAAGTAAAATGAATTTTCAAAGAAATAATTAAATTTCCAGCTAAAAAATGAATCTTCTACCAAAAAGATTAAATTTTCATAAAAAAAATGGAAAAAAAATAAACTCAAACTTCGAGCGTGTTGTGAAAAGATATTTAAGAATTTGCAAAATTCTTATGGTCCATAATATTTTTTACTGATTCGAATTTTTCCGAACATTTTATTAAATCCTTTAGAATAACAGAATTTTATTTGAAAATCTTTACATTCTCCTTCGCAGGTAGAGACACCATTTTTTTTTTGTACGCATGCATTTTTTAGAGTCGGACTCAACAATGTAAAAAATTATCAATTTCATGACGTGGGGTAAGATTAGGAATTTAGTAAAAATAAGTTAATAGGTTTTTTAAAACATTTAAAGATTTCTCAAATCGTGAAATCAATTCAAATTATTTTAAAAGATATTTTGCTTTAAAAAGATTTCCGTAAATGTACAAAATATATTTGAATTTCTTAAAAAAATCTCAAAATCTTAAACGTCTTAACTGACTTGATTGCTTCCATATATTTCATAAAATGCTGTGACATAACAAAGTTTTCTTCAAAATGTCTAGATTTTTCCCGACATATATGAAATTTATAAAAATCTTTTTGAACTTTTTCAAATATCTTAGGAAAGTAAGATTGAATAGAATTTAAAAATTAACGGATAATAATACTTATTTTGTTGTTCTCAGATTTTAGAATCTAATTTAAATCTAATTTTGCAAAGGCTTTTAACAAATAAATAGAAAATCTGCTTTTTCTTATTATTCTTCATACTTCGCATACATTTTTGAGAGGTTTTAGTATAGTTTTATAGGAAACTAAATTTAAAATTAATATATTTTTTATCTGGAAACATCAACTATGAGGTTTTGCGTTGCATATTTTTTTTGCATCCTTGGAATTAAATTTATTGTACAATAAAATTGTTTACTTCTAAAGAATACATACGAATTAAAAAGTATCGCCTCATTTTTCGCAGCGTTATTTAAAATTTTCAGTCAAATTTTATTATGTTTACGTTACGGAAAATATTTGCGAGTTTCCAAAAATATACAATAGTTATGAACTTGTTTTTCGTAAAGTCCCAGTCGTCTTTATAAAATATAAAAAAAAAACGGTAAAAAGAATCATTTTCTCTACGAAAGTCGGGCGATTTTTTTTTTTTAGAAAATGTATATGAAGGTGATGTACTTTCCTAATCTTTTCTGGGGCTATTAAACAGTTTTGACAAAGTATAGAAAATATGATTAATTTGAATTTCTTGTTTATAAAATACCTAATCTCTACTGAAGACGTGGGTTTGGTAATAATTTTTAAAACTTTTGCCTGGAAATTCTATGCATCTTTTTGATAAAATGTAATATTCAATAAAACTGTTTACCTCTTAAAGAAAAACCGAAAAAAAACAATTGTTTTGAATTCGCTTTTTTGTTGTTGAAACTGAAAAAATCGTGACGATAGTCACGTAGCGGAATTGAATAAATAGGGAAACATCGGCACTACCAATTTATACAACCTTCAGCTACAAATTCATCTTGTTTATTACTGTAAAAACAACATTTGAGTTAAATTTACCTAGCATCAAATCATCTGAAGCAACGTAAGTCAAAACAGTAATAATTCATCCTTTCCAACAAAAAATATTATAAAATAAAGACGTATACATCTTCAGATATATAGAACTAAAAAGTAATTCCTAATCTCGCCCAACGTTATTTGAATGTTTTTGGCAAACTTGTAAATATGTTCACGTTGTTCGACATATGTACGAAGCCTTATGAAGCTATTCAGTAGAAATTCCCAATCTCTCTGGTATTTTTAGCTCTTTTGAAACATTTTTAAATTAATACTAGCAAATCTAAAAGTTTGAGTTGTATTTTTTATCTGCTTTCAGTTGACCAAAATGGCATCTACAAAATCTGTAGTAACCATGCTTCTCATATTGGCACGTCCA
Organism: Andricus coriarius; assembly: GCA_932066315.1. Classification (NCBI taxonomy): domain Eukaryota; kingdom Metazoa; phylum Arthropoda; class Insecta; order Hymenoptera; family Cynipidae; genus Andricus; species Andricus coriarius. Next base: position 10,561 of record CAKNWT010327034.1, on the reverse strand, counting down.
CTTATTATGTAAGATCAGGTATTTGAAAAGATTTTCAAAGATTTTGAAGGATTTAGGAGATTGTTTGGGGTTTCGATGATATCAGATATAGTCATTCTTACCATTTCTACAATAGTATATATCATACAAAATAATATAAACGTAAAGCTAAGACAATCTTTTTGATGGTTTATGAAAAATGATATCGTAACTTCAAAATCATTACACAATATTTTTGTACAATATATATACACAATGAAACCGTTTAATTGGAAATTATTGTTTTTGTCGAAAATTGCTGTCGTTATTAAAAAATCGTTAATGTTTAAAGAATAAAGACGATGTCGGTTATTCCAAACAAATATCACATCACTTTAAAAATTGAAACATATAATATTAACGTGAGGACACATTTTTATGTTAGAAATTGGTTTTTCTGAACAATGGTGAAACGGTTTTAGTGTCTATATATTGTACAGAAATACTGTGTATTGATTTTGAAGTCAAGATATCATTTTTCATAAATTATGAAAAAGATTGTCTCAGGTTTACTTTTCTATCATCAAGTATCGTATATATTCTTGCGGAAATTGTAAAAATGACTATCTAATACATGACTGCGGTAGAGATTTGGAATTATCTAAACAAGCGCGTGTTTGTTTGAAAGTTCAATCAAATTTGTGTTTTCAAATAAAAGTGTTACATTCATTAATTTTTTGTTTATTATGCTGCTAATTCTAGATAAAAAAATCCCTCTTTCCTACAGCTTCCTACAAATTCCTTAAATTCCTCGATATATATACGGAAAACCTTTGACAATCCGTTCAATCTTTGTGAACCTGATGAAATACCCTAAAATCTATTAGTTATTAGCGTCAATACCAGAAGCATGAATAACACATATTTTACAGATGCAATGTTCGTCAACTGAAAACAAATAAAAAAGAAAAGTTAAACTTTTGGATTTGCGAACATTGATTTGAAAGGTTTCGAAAAAGCTGTAGCTACGGGGGAGATTGGGAATTTCTCCAAAACAACTTTGTACGTATTATATTTTTCAAATATGTTTTCTATTTTCAAATCTATTTTTGTAACCATGGTGGAAATTGGGAGTTACATCCAAACAAATTCATAAAGCCTTACACGTATTTGGAATAACGTGAATATAATCACAAGCTTACCAAAACTTTCAAATAACTTTCAGAGAGATTAGAAAACAATTTTTAGCCCTACATATTTTAAGAGGTATACATTTTTATTTTATAAGTGCGTTTTTTTGTTGTGCCGATGTTTTCCTATTTATTCAATTCCGCCACGTGTCAGTCGTAGCGATTTTTTCAGTTCAATCAACAAAAAAGCTCATTTAAAGCAATTTATGTTTCTTTGCTCTTTCGTGAAGAGGTAAACAGTTTTATTGAATAATACAATTCATAAAAAAGATGCATAGAACTCCCAGGCAGCAGTTTTAAAAACGGTTACCAAATTCGCGTCTTCGTTAGAGATTAGGTATTTTGTAACAAAAAATCAAATTTTTTATATTTTCTATACTTTGTTTGTCAAAACTATTTAATATCTCTGAAAGAGATTAGGAAATACCATCACGTTCACATACATTTTCTATAAAAAACAAAATAAAATCGCACGACTTTTCCAGAGATAATGATTTTTAGATAATGATGTTTAGAAATTTGAAAGAAATTGCCTCAAAGTCTTCCAGACATTTTTTCGACAATGATGGAAGATGAAAATTATTTTTTTTCTTTCAATTTAACTATTTTTTTAACAATTTATTTAAGTTACTTCTTTTAAATAAAAATGTAACTGTTCCACGTTTGGTATAAAATTTATCTTCTTCAGTTGGAAATTCAACTATTTGGTTTAAAAATTCATCGTTTAGTTTAGAAATTCCATTAAGAATTGAAATATTTGCTTAAAAATGAAGACATTTTGATAAATTGTTTGTTTGTATAGAAAATTAATTTCTTGGTTGGAAATTTTGTGTTGGACATTTAATTTTCTTGGTAGAAAATTCATTTGTTTAGGTAAAAATTTAATTGTTTCATTGAAAATTCATTTTATTTGCCTAACAACTTATTTCTCTAACTGAAAATTAAACTATTCTATTTTTTAATGATTTATATCTTATAGTTGAAAATTCATCTATTTTATTAAAAATTTGTATTTTTTGTAGAAAAGTCACCTTCTGGGTTGAAAATTCCAATAACAATTAAAATATTTCGTAGTTAAAACAATTAATTTTCAAAAAGATATTATTTTTTGGTAGAAAATTAATCTTTTTGGTTGAAATTTTACTTCTTTAATTGAAGATTAGTTTTATCTTATTGAAAATTAATTCTTTTAACTAAAAATTTAAACATTCTATTTTTCTTAAAAAAATGTTTTTGATGGCTATTCAATGTTTTTGGTTGAAAATTCATCTGCTTAGTTAAAAATTTATCTATTTCTTTGAAAAATTCTTTTATTTTTCAAAAACTTATTTCTCTAATTTAAAATTAAATTATGCTATTTTTTGTTAAAACTTCATCCATTTTGTTGAAAAATTGTCTTTTTTAGCTACAAATTAACCCTTTTAGTTAAAAATTCAACTATTTGGGTGAAAATGCCATTAAAAATTATAACATTTGGTTCAAAATTCATGTATTCTGTTAAAAATTATTCTCTTATGGTCGAAAATTATTCTTTTTGTTTGAAAAATCGCTTTTTAAATTGAAAAAAATTTGGTGTTGTAACTTCAACTTTTTTTCTTCAGATATTCTTCAATATGACTTAAAAACTCAACACTTTGGATAAGATTTTTTTTATTGATTGAATAATCTTTCTTGGTTGAAAATAAACCTTTTGTTGCAAATTCTTTTTTTTTGTAGAAAATTGAACTATGTTGTTGGAAAAATGTACTATTTTTTATTTCATTGTTTATTGATGATCAAAACAATATTTTATTGTCATATTCTGGAATTTCGTCTTTTTTAAATTGAGGGAATTCTGTATTACGAATATTTTCTTATTCGACAATTTTCCAAGGTCACGAAATCAATTTTTCGCGAGTTTTTAGTAACTTCATGAGTTTTTTAAACTTTTAGAAAAATTCAAATCATTTTAAAGATTTCCGAAGATTTCGAAGAAAATGTAGACATTTTTTTAAGAATGTCGAAAACTTCCAAGAGAACATTCCAATAGATTTCTAAAATTTCCGACAAAAAAACTGGAAAATTTTAAGACATTTGTTTTATTCCTAAAGATTTATTCAAATTTTAAGAAAAATTCGAGAGAGTTTTTTCCGTAAATGTATAATATATAAATATTCTTTTTTTGGTTGAAAATGCTTAAAAATTCAAGTATGGGGTTGAGAATTTAGGGTTTTCAGATGAAAATTCAAGAAATTGGTTGAAAATTCATGTATTTTGTTAATAATTTATTTTTCTTCGTAGAAAAATTAATCCTTTTCGTTAAGAAATCATCGTTTTGGTTGTCAACTCAACTTTTTATTTAAATGTGGACTTGAAAAATTTTTTTTGTACGCATGCATTTTTTGCACTCAGAAATATACAAAATTATCAATTTCAAAACTTCGGGTGAGATTAGGAATTTCGTAAAAATAAGTTCGTAGGTTCTTTATACAATTAAAAATTTTTCATACCGTAAGAAAAATTTGAGTGAGTCTTTTAAGATATTTATGAATTCTGGAAGCTATGAAGAGAATGGAAATATTTTTAAACATAAAAAGATTTCCGTGAATGTACAAAATATATTAAAATTTTTTCAAAAAATCAAAAAATCTTAAATATCTTTTTAACTTTTTAAGGAATTTGTGGAAAATTGTTGGAAAAAGGGAATTTTTCGTAAAGAATTTGCCGCACAATAAACAAAAAATTAATGAGATTAGTGACTTTTTTTGTTATAGAAAATTAATCTTTTTGGTTGAAAATTAATTTCTTTGTTCGAAAATTAGTTCTTTTGTTGAAAATTAATTTCTTGAACTGAAAATGTAAGTAAATTTTTTTCCATTTTTTTTATGAAGCTTTAATCTTTTTGGTATCAAATTCATTTGTGTAGTTGAAAATTTAATTGTTTCATTGAAAATTCATTTTATTTGCTTGAGAACTTATTTCGCTCTCTGAAAATTAAACTATTCCATTTATTTTTTGTAGTTGAAAATTCATCTATTTTCTTGAAAATTTTTATTTATTTTTTTTCTAGAAAATTCATCTTCTGGGTTGAAAATTTGGTTGAAATTTTATTTCTTCAATTAAAGATTAGTTTTTTACTACTTGAATTAATTTTTCAACTAAAAATTTAACTATTCTAGTTTTCTTATAAAATTTTGTTCGATGACCTTTCAATGTTTTTCGTTGAAAATTCACCTGCTTGATTAAAAATTTATCTATTTCGTTAAAATATTATTTTATTTGGTTAAAAACTTATTTCTCTGACTTTAAATTAAACTGTTCTATTTTTTGTTGAATATTTATTTATTTTGTTGAAAATTTGTCTTTTTTAGTAGCAAATTGCCCCTTTTGGTTAAAAGTTCAACTATTTGGGTGAAAATTCAATTAAAAACTAAAATATTTGCTTGAAAATTAAACTATTTTAAAAACTATTCTTTTTGATTGAATAATCGTATTTTAAATTGGAAATTAATTTTTTTGACTGAAAGGTTTACTATTTCAATTTTCATAAAAAAAATTTTTAAGTAGATACTTAATTTATTGGGTTAAAAATTCATCTGTTTGGTTGATAATTTAACTGTTTTCAATTCATTTTGTTACAAATTGATTTCTCTAACTTGAAATGAAATTATTCTATTTTTTGTTGAAGATTCATCTTATTTAGTTGAAAATTTGACTTGTTTTGATAGAAAATTGATCTTCTGTGACAATTGAAATAGTAAAACTTTTGTTAAAAAAAATTAATTTCCACTTATAAAAACGATTTTTTAACCGAAAGGAATAATTTTCGTCCAAAAAAAGAATAATTAATAAAAAAATACATGAATTTTCAACAAAATATTTTAATTCCTAATGAAAATTTCACCCCAATAGTTCAATTTATAACCAAAAGGGTTAATTTGCAACTAAAAAAGATAAATTTTCAACAAAATAGATGAACTTTCAACAGAAACAAAATAGCTTAATTTTAAGTTAGAAAAATAAGTTTTTAAACAAATAAAGTCATTTTTCAACGTAATTTATAAGTTTTCAGTCAAGCAGATGAATTTTCAAACAAAAACATTGCATAGCCATAACAAAAATTGGTAGGAAACCTAGAATAGTTAATTTCTGAGTTACAAAAATTAAATTTCAATGCGGAAAAACTAATTTTCTACCAAAAAAGAATACTTTTTAAACAAATATATAAATTTATAACAAAATATTGTTATGTCTTATGGAATTTTCAACCCAAAAGATGAATTTTTTTACCAAAAAAGACCAATTTTCAACAAAATAGTTTAATTGTTAGTTAGAGAAATAAATTTTTAAGCAAATAAAATGAATTTTCGAAGAAATACTTAAATTTTCAGGTGAAAAAATACATTTTCTACCAAAAAGATATTTAAGAATTTCCAAAATTCTAAAAGTCCAGAATATTTTTTACCGATTCGAATTTTTCTTAACATTTGTAATAACCTAAAGAATAACAAAATTTGCTTTGAAAATTTTTATATTCTCCTTCGTAGGTAGAGACACCATTTTTTTTTCCACGCACGTCGGGTGAGATTAGGAATTTTGTACAAACCAGTTTTTTTTATGCATTTAAATATTTTGTATGTCGTAAGAACAATTCAGATAATTTTTAATAAGATTTGCTGTGAAGAGATTAACAATATTTAAACTTAAAAACATTTCCGTAAATTTACAAAATATATTTAAGTTTCTTCAAAAAATCTAAAAGTCTTAAATATCTTATTAACTGATTTGAATTTCATATGTTTTATAAAATGCTGTAACATAAGAAAGTTTTTTTCAAAATTTCTAGATTTTTTCCGACATATGTAAAATTTATAAAAATCTTTTTGAACTTTTTCAAATATCTTAGGAAAGTAAGATTTAATCAAATTAAAAAATGAACTTATAATAATACTTATTTTGTTGTTCTTAGATTTTAGAATCTAATTATAGCTCAAATTTAAGTCTTCAAATGCTTTCAACAAATGAATAGAAATTCTACATATTTTTTCATTATTCTTCATACTTCGCATACAGTTTTGAGAGGTTTTCGTATACTTTCATAGGAAACTCAATTTAAAATTAATATATTTTTTTCTGCAAACATCAGCCATGAGGTTTTGAGTTGCAAATTTATCTTCTTTGGTTAAAAATTCAACTGGTCGATTTAAAGTTGAACACCTTTGCTAAAAGTTAATTTTTTTGGCTAAGGATTTATCATTGTTTTTCTTGATTCGGACAATTTTAATTCCTAATCTTACACAACGCTGGGATTTTGACCATTTTATTTAATAACAGCAGCGGAGTTAAAACCAAAATAATTCATCCTTTCAAACAAAAAATATTATAAAATAAAAATGTATACCTCTAAAATATATAGAACTAAAAAGAAATTTCTAGTCTCTTCCAACGTTATTTGAATGTTTCGGAAAACTTGTAATTATTTTCGCGTTATCCGACATATGTATAAGGCTGTATGAACTTGTTTAGTAGAAATTCCCAATCTCAGCAGTTTTAAAAACGGTTACCAAATTCACGTCTTCGGTAGAAATTAGGTATTTTGTAAAAAAATTAAATTTTTTATATTTTCTATATTCGTTTTTCAAAACTTTGTAATACCTCTGAAAGAGATTAGGAAATACCATAATGCTCACATACATTTTCTGAAAAAAATGAAAAGCGCACGACATTCCCAGAGATAATGATTGTTTTAAAAAGATTATATATTTTTTGATATCTTAACAAGACGACTGAGACTTTTCGAAATACACGTTTATAAACATTTTATATTTTTTGAACCTGGTAAATAGTTTTGTAGCGTAAACAATATAAAATTTGAGTAAAAATTGTAAATAAAGCTGTGGGAAATTAGGCAATACTTTTTAATTCGTATCCCGTTTTAGAAGTAAACAATTTTATTGTGCAATAAATTTAATTGAAAGGATGCACAAAACTCCGCCCCAGTTATTAAAAAAATGATCAAAATCCCAGCGTTGTGTAAGATTGGGAATTAAAATTGTCCAAATCACGAAAAACAATTATGAATCTTTATCCAATAAAGTTCTCTACTGCAGTCGCGAGATTGATAGTTTTCGAATTTGCTGTTTTTTTTTCGATAAAATTTATTTTCCAATAAAACTATAAAAAAACTATAAAAATGTGTGGGGAGTATAAAGAATAGAGACAATAAAATTTCTTTTTATTTGTTAAAAGTCTTTGAAAACTTTAATTTGAGCTATAACTAGATTCGAAAATCTGAAAACAACAAAATAAGTAGTATTATCAGTTCATTTTAAAATTTTATTGAATCTTATTTTACTAAGATGCTTGAAGAAGTTCAACAAGTTTTTTCGAAATTTCAGATATCTCGGGAAAGATATAGAAATTTCGAAGAAAACTTTGTTATGTTACAGTTATGTTTTTGAAAAAATTTTAATATATTTTGTGAATTTACAGAAATATTTTCAAGTTTAAAAATATTTTCAATTTCTTTAAAGCTTCAGGAATTCCTAAATCTCTTTGAAAACTCATTAAAATTGTTCTTGCGATATGAAGAATCTTTAATTGTATAAAAAAAAACCTATGAACTTGTTTTTACAAAATTCGTAATCGTCTCTACCTGCGAAGGAGAACATAAAGATTTTGAAATCAAATTCTTTTATGCTACATAATGTTGCTACTAAAAAAGACAAATTTTCAACAAAATAGATGAACTTTCAACAGAAATAGAATAGTTTAATTTTAAGTTAGAGAAATAAGGTTTTAATAAAATAAAATAATTTTTCAACGAAATACATAAATTTTCAACCAAGCAGATGAATTTTCGAACAAAAACATTGAGCATCCATAAAAAAAAATTCTTTAAGAAAAATAGAATAGTCAAATTTTGAGGTAAAAAAATTAATTTTCAATGAGAAAAAACTAACTTTCAAGTAAAGAAATAAAATTTCAAGCAAAAAGATTAATTTTTTACCAAAAAAGAATTACTTTCAAACATATATATAAATTTCTAACCAAATATTTCATCAAGAAGATAAATTTTCTACCAAAAACGACAAATTTTCAACAAAATAGATGAATTTTCAATTAAAATATAAATCATTAAAAAACAAACGAATTTAATTTTTAGTCGAAGAAGTAAGTTTTTAGGCAAATGAAATGAATATTCAACGAAAAAAATTAAATTATCAACTAAACAAAGGACTTTTCTACCAAAAAGATTGAATGTTCATAAACAAATTAGAAAAATATTTACCTAAAGTTTTAGTTAAAAAAATTATTGGAATTTTCTACGAAATAGTTGAATTTTCAACTGAAGAAGATAAATTTTCAACCAAATATGGAATGGTTGAATTTTTAATTCAAAAAATAAATTTTAAATCATGTTAACAAAATAGCTAAATTTTGACAAAAAAATATTTTTCATCTTCTAAAATTGTCGAAAAAACGTCTCGAAGATTTTAAGGCAATTTTTTTAAAACATCCGAACACTTTTCATAACTGAAAAAACTTCGAGCGAGTTAGGCAAAGATATTAAAAAATTTCCAAGATTCTAAAAGTCCGCAATATTTTTTTCTGATTCGAACTTTTCATAACATTTTGTAAAATCTTGTAAAATAACAACATTTTCCTGAAAAAATTTTGTATTCTACTTCGCAGGTAGAGATAAAATTTGTTTGTACGCATGCATTTTTTAGACTCGGGCTCAGCAATTAAAAAAATTATCGATTTCACAACTTCGGGTGAGATTAGAAATATTTTAAAAACAAGTGCATAGGTTTTTTTATACATTTAAAAAATTAAAAGATAAAAAATTATCTAGGAATTTTTTTAATCATGCAAAAAAGTTATTATTTGAACAATTATATTGTTTATAATATTTATTATTTGTTTAAACAATTATTGAACAACA
>CAKNWT010327033.1:0-13226 GCA_932066315.1 Andricus coriarius | reverse complement strand
CATTATCTGATTTTTCAGAGCGTGTTTTGCCTCTCCTGAAAAATTTCAATTGCATTTGACAATGCTTTATTTTCTGACCTCAAGTATGTTGTTCAATATTTGCAGACTTTTATATTGAAACTAAAATATTGCAAAGACTTCCAGTTTCAATTTATCCAATTTTTAAATCTGCAGATAGAAAATTTCCCATTTCTAACGACATATTTTGAATTTATTAAATTTTTAAACCGTAGAGTTTCACGTATTTAAACTGAAAGGTATCTAGTCCTTAATTGTTTAATTTGAAAGCATATTATTTAATTATTTATTATAATTTGCAAGCATAAGAAAGAGAAAGTCACCTAATCCGTGCATGAAAAATAAATAAGATTTTATCTGAATTTCAGTAAACGAGATTTTGTTATTCACTCAGGCTAAATGAGTATTTGAACTGAAAATTTCAGCCCCCCTTGATTAGATCTCTGATTCCCCAGACCATATATATCTATATGTTTGGAAAAGACCATCCACTTGGCTGTAAACGGATTTCGCGATACTTGCGGCATTTCCTTCGAATAAGATCCAGGTTGTACCTCTTTTGCGATTGATCCAGTTTGGTCTTAACTTAAATTTCTTGTCTCTGTTTCCTCTTCTATTTTTTGTTCTATTTCTCTTTCTCTCTCTATCGTGTACACTAACAAAGCCTGTGACATCCTTTATCTATGTCGTCCATCCTCTTGTCTTCCTTCAAACACGAAATCGCGAGTAATGGCCGGGAAAGGGACTAAGGCGGACCTTCCGCTCGATTTCAAATTAATTCCACTTTGTACAAGAGACCTTCCCTCGAATCCCTCTCGAAGACTTCACGTGGATTAAAACCTTCATGTTCCACTTTATTATGTCATTAAAAGCAAAATTGTTTCATACACTGCAATAGCAGCTTTATACCTATAAAGTGAGCTACATTAAATTCTAGTCGTAACGTATGAGAATGAAAAACTATAACATAAAATGAAGTACCTTCGTTTTCCTATGACGTAAGTAATTTGAGCATTTAAAATTAAATTACATGTGACAGAAGTACTCGAAGTAAAAGTGTAATTAATTTTAAACTGCAAATTTATAATTAAACTAAAAAACTGAACAGCGAAAATAGAACAAAGTATTTAAAAACAACACTGGAAAAATATGTATTGTTTGCTATTGAATAACTGTATTTCTTTGATATTTTAATAAAGGAATATCGTCCGTTTAATGCTTTCTGAATGTTTAGGTATAAGGGTTTTCCAAAAATGCATTGAAATTTGTTTCGAAATTTTAAGCATATTCCTTTCACCCTCAAATTTGTTCGGATCCACACAAAAATAAATAATTTTTCTTTCTTTGTTCATAATTAGAGGTCCCCAAATCCCTATGAAGTTTAACACGTATTTCCCATAAGATAAAAGAAAGTTTTTGTAAATTTCAGTCGAAATCGTCAATGTTAGATGTATCTGAAAATTTGACATTCCTCTTCGAAATTATCCATAGAATACGAATCAAAAATTAAATTTTGAATTTCTCCCACGTTGTTTTATAGGGTCCCAAAAAACCCCATAAGTTAAAAATTGGGTTTTGCAAGTTTTTGGCGCTAATTATTATCTTGTATGGTTTCTTTTAGTACAAATTATTTCAAATACATAAAATATGACTTTCTACTCATAACAATATGTTTAAATGAATTATTTAACCAATTTATTATTGCTTATCGCAAATTCGCTCATAGAATGAAGGTAGAAAGTCGCAGTTTTGTATACATTTTTCACTTTTTCAATCAGAGCAAGAAAATAATTAATTATAGTTAACGACACTAATTGTTTGAACAATGTATAATTATCTATAAAAATAATCCCTTAGAATAATCCTAGAAATTTGCAATTTTTTTGAAATTTTTCACGTTTTGTTCACTTTTTAATTATAGTGAGGTAATAATTAATTTAAGATAACAACCATAATTGTGTTCTGCTATAATAATCCTGGATAGTTGCGGATTCATGCAAGTTAACAAAATAATTGTTTCAACAATTTATAATTGCTTATAGCTATCTTCTCTTAGAGTAATGCGAGAAAGTTTCGGGTGTTTCAAAAATGTTCAGCTTTTCTTTTACTTTTTAGTTACAAACAAATAATAAATAGACATCAACAAGAATAATTATTTGAATAGTATTCCATGTTTTTCGGAATTAGGTATTTTTACTCCTTAGCTAATGTTTTTAAAATACTAATTTAAAGAAAAAGGTTTTTTTTGCAGCAGAGATGAAAACAAAATAATTGAATAATTAGAAGTAGGTGGCAAAACAGGTAAAAGAATAATTTTTTCAGTTTTTATTACACAAAAAATATTCACAAAAGAAAGAGATTGTTAAAAAAATTATTCTCTTTGATATTTATTTCTTATTTGTTCATAACTAAAAAGCCAGAAAAAAGTTGAGAATTTCAGGAAAAACCACTACTTTCTTGGATTAATCTGAGTAAAGATGGTTATAGACAATATTAAATTGTTTGAACAAATACTTTATTAACTTTCATTAGTTATTACCTTACTTTAACTAACAGGTTGACAAAAAGTTGAAAATGTTAGAAAAAAAAACAACTTTCTAGCATCACTTTGAGCCGAAAACAACTTTCCAACTCAAAATTTATTAATTTAAATAAATATAATAAAAAATTTTTCTGTTTAATATTGCTAACTTGAAGTATTACTGTATTTAGGTTTTAAAAACCTTTTGAAAAAGGTATGCAATTGTACCGAAACGTACGCAAAGGATGGAGAAAGGAGTTTTTAATTCATAGATTTTGAGTTGGAAAGTTGTTTTTGGCTCATTTTTTATTGAATTTTTATGTGGACCGTAAGACATAAAAAATTTCACAAATTAACTTTTGTTCATTGATTCACTCCAACTGCAGAATTGTTAAAAATTTGTAGCATCATTGAAATAGAATGTTCTTAAAAATAATAATCGACTGTTCAAAAAATTATGTTTATTAACTTAAATTAATTATTACTTTGCTCTGATTGAACAGCGGGCAAAAAAAGGAAAATTTTAAAAAAATAGCAATTTTATAGCATTATTTTAAGGGAATATGTTTATAAATAATAATACATTGTTCAAACAATTATTCATGTTAACTATAATTAACTATTTCCTCGCTCTCATTGAAAAGGTGAAAAATTTGGACAAAACCGCAACTTCCTACCTCCATTCTAAGAGAAAATTTACGATACACAATAATTAATTGTTTTAAAAATGTATTAAAATATCTTATTGTCAGTAAAAAGTAATATTTTATTTAATAACAACAATTTGTACTGAAATACACTGCAAACAATAAAAATTGGCGCCAAAAACTATTATTCATTCGTATTCTATGGCTAATTGTAAAGAGAACGGTTGTGGATCAACTCAGTAAACCTAATATTGACATATTTTTTTCTTATGGGAAATACGTATTAAACCTCATGGAGCTTTCAGGACCTCTAAATACCTTTTTTTTTCTTTAAACGCATTTCTTTTTTGTGGATTTGAACAAATTTAGGAGGGATATTCATTAAAATTTTTTTTAAATTTACGTTACCCTCTTACGTATTTATTGATAAATAGTAATAACGGTTGTCTGCGGCGCGCTACGCTGACCGTTACTACTTACCGTCTCTCCACCGCCTGGAGCTAATCTTATACAGGGTGTCTGTTCCAGTACTCAAGGTACATTTTTATATTTTTGAACTCTTCATAAAAAATGGAGTTGAAAATAATAATAAAAATTGGTTGCAAAGTTAATGATTAATTAGTGATTAAAAATTAAAGATTAACCAATCGGAAGCATGCGTTCGATGGACGACAGTCCATGTGTCACTGATGAGGGTGTGTGCCCAAAAGAGTACTTTTAAATTTGCAGGAGGTTGTGAAAATCAATGGTGCAACTTCACACGGCAACTGAGAGACGAGATTCTGAGTAGAAAATATCTTTTCCCTTAGAATACCCTTTGAATTATTGTAACTTCCTTCGAGTATTTCTAATTCCGAAGAATTCAAACGAATTCTTAGAATTCACTTGTGCTCCTTTGAATTCTTTTGAAGTTGTTTGCAATTCTCTTGAAACCTTTACAGTACATCTTGAATTATTTTGGATTTCTCCAGGTCTTTTGTATTCGCTAAACTTCAAATTCTCTTAAACATTTTGAATTATTTTGTATTCTCTACATTCTTTTGAAATTCTCTTTTTTTTTTAATTCAGTGCATTCTTTTGAAGTTTGTGAATTCATTTGCACTCTGTGAATTCTTCCGAATTTTTTTAATTTTTCCAAATTCTTTGAATTTCCTGATTTATTCTGAATTCTCTGAATTGTTTTAAAATTTTCTGAACTCTCTGAACTGTTTTGAATTTGTTAAGTTCACGGTATCACTGTATTAAAAAAATGTAATTATCTTAGAATAATTACAATACACGTTGAATTACTTTCACTTTTTCTGAATATTTTTAATCCAGTAGAATTCAAGCGAATTCTTCAGAATTACATTTTTTTGAATTGTCTTAAAATCCTTACCACACACCAGAATCCACATGTACTCCCTTGACTTCGTTTGAAGTTTTTATGAACTCTTTTAAAACATTTACAATACACCATTAATTATTTTGAATTTATACCATTCCTTCGTATTACCTGAATTCTTTTGATATCTCTGAAATATTTTGTATTCAAATAGTCTTCTGAATTATTTTTCAGTTTCATAAATTCTTTCGATATCTTTAGCATACGCGTTGAATTATATTGAGTTGCTTCAAGTGTTTTGAATTCTGTAGAATTCGACAAATTCAGAGTAGATTAAAGAGTTCATAAAATTTTAAAACAATTAAGAGAATCCAGAAGAATTTAGAGAACTTAGAACAATTCAGAGAATTCCGAAGAATCCACAGATTTCAAAAGAATTTACAGAATTCAAGTTAAATTTAGATCATTTAAAAAATTTAGATAATACAGAAGAATTCACAGAATGTCACAGAATTCAAAAGAATTCAGACAACTCAAAAATTATCAGAGAATTCAGAATAATTCAAGAGAGTTCATAGAATGCAAAAAACTTGCAGAAATTCAGATCAATTCATGATGTTTTATCAATATTTCAAGAGAATTGAGAAAAAGCTTTAAAATTTCTGTAGAGTTCGTGTGAATTCTAGAAAATCAAAAATATGCAAAGAAAGTTAAAATAATTCAACGTGTTTTCATTTCAAGATAATAAAAAAACATTTTGAAAATGCAGTGATATCGTGAATTCAACAAATTCAAACCCGTATAGAGAGTTCCGAAAATTTTAAAACAATTCAGAGAATTCAAAGAATTTGGAAGAATTCAGAGAATTCGAAAGAATTCAGAGAATAGCGGAAGAATTCAGAGAATTCGAAAGAATTCAGAGAATAGCGGAAGAATTCATAGAATTAAGAAGAATTAAGAAGAATTTTGAAAATTCGGAAGAATTCACGGAGTGCAAATGAATTCACAAACTTCAAAAGAATTCACAGAATTAAAAAAAATTAGAGAATTTAAGAAGAATTTAGAGAATACAAAACAATTCATAAGGTTTCGGAGAATTTAAAAGAGTTCAGAGAATTTTAAAGAATTCAGACAACTGAGAAGAATTCAGAGAATTCGGAAGAATTCAGAGAATAACAAAAGAATTCAGAGAATTAGGAAGAATTCGAAGAATTAAGAAGAATTTAGAGAATTCAGAAGAATTCAAAAAGTGCGAAAGAATTCACAAACTTTAAAAGTATTCCCAGAATTAGAAAAAAATTATAGAATTTTAAAAGAATTTAGAGAATACAAAATAATTCATAGAATTCAAAAGATTTCAGAAAATTTGAAGGAGTTCAGAGAATTCAATGAATTCAGAGATTTTAGAAGAATTCAGAGGATTAAGTAGGTTTCATAGAATACAAAAGACTTGCATAAATTCAGATCAGTTCATGGTGTTTTATCAATATTTCAAGAGAATTAAGAAAAAAACTTTAAAATTTCTGTAGAATTCGTGTGAATTCTACAGAATCAAAAGTATGCAAAGAAAGTTAAAATAATTCAACGTGTTTTCATTTCAAGATTATCCAAAAACATTTAAAAAATTAAGTGATACCGTGAATTCAACAAATTCACAACAATTTAGAGAGTTCAGAAAATTTAAAAACAATTCAGAGAATTCAAAGAATTTGGAAGAATTCAGAGAATTCGGAAGAATTCAGAGAATTCGGAAGAATTCAGAGAATTCGGAAGAATTCAGAGAATTTGGAAGAATTCAGAGAATTCAGAAGAATTCAGAGAATGCGGAAGAATTCAGAGAATGCGGAAGAATTCAGAGAATTCGGAAGAAATCAAAGAATAGTGGAAGAATTCATAAAATTAAGAAGAATTCAAAGAATTAGCAAGAATATAGATAATTCGGAAGATTTCACAGAGTGCAAAAGAATTCACAAACTTCGAAAGAATTTACAGAATTCAAAAAGAAATGTAGAGAATTTCAAAAGAATACAAAAGAATTTAACAGATTTCCGAGAATTTAAAAGAGTTCAGAGAATTTAAAAGAATTCAGACAACTGAGAAGAATTCAGAGAATAGCGAAAGAATTCAAAGAATTAAGAAGAATTCGAAGAATTTAGAGAATTCAGAAGAATTCACAGAGTGCAAAAGAATTCACAAACTTTAAAAGTATTCACAGAATTCAAAAAAAAAAAATTATGGAATTTCAAAAGAATTTAGAGAATACAGATGAATTTATAGAATTCAAAAGATTTCAGAGAATTTGAAGGAGTTCAGAGAATTCAATAAATTCAGACAATTCAGAAGAATTCAGAAAATTCTGAAGAATTCAGAGGATTGATTAGGTTTCAGATAATACAAAAGACTAGGAGAAATTCAAAATAATGTATGGTATACTGTAAAGGTTTTAGATGATTGCAAACAACTTTAAAAGAATTCTCAGAATTCGTTTGAATTCTACAGAATTGGAAATACTCGAAAGATGTTAAGATGATTCAACGTGTTCTAAACGAAAAGATATTTTCTAAGAATCTCGTCTCTCAGTTGCCGTGTGAAGTTGCCCCATTGATATTCACAACCTCCTGCAAATTTAAAATTACTCTTTTGCGCTCACACCCTCATCAGTGACTCATCGACTGTCATCCATCTATCCCATGCTTCCGGTTGGTTAATCTTTAATTGTCAATTACTCATTAATTATTAACTTTACCACAAATTTTTATTATTATTTTCAACTCCATTTTTTATGAGGAAATCATAAATATAAAAATGTACCTTGTGTACTGGGACACCCTGTATATGTATTACGACCATGGCTATCTCTCTTCTCTCCTCTCTTCTATCTAAAGATTATTAAAAAGTGGGAAGGTTTTTCCTTAAAAGAAAATAAGGTTGTTAATGTCTAATTTCGAAAACATTGTACTTGAAATGATTTTTAGATTTTTTTAAATTTAATCTATAATAGATAAAAAATTTTTTTCTTCCTTCGTACAACAAAAAATGAATAAGAATTCATTTAATTACAGAGTGCATGGTTACAAATTCAAAGAAGCGCATGTTTCTAACGTAAAACGAGAAAGTCGATATTTTTAATTACGAAAATCTAACAGAAAAACGTTTCGATTAAAAACTGGGTCATGGAGGTTTCGTGCCTGGTTTCGCGATGAGCAGAACCTCATGCTCACAGAAACGGGGAGTTTACTCAATTACTAGAACGGAAAATGGCAGAAGGAAGTGGAATTTCTTCATTGGTACGTTATGATTAAGTTCGTCATGGACATCTTCTTAACTAGTTGGAAGTAGAAATTCAGGTGGACGTAGGCTTGTGCAAAGGCTCGGAGTTTCCTTTGATCCATGCTCGTCCTTTGATCCTCGCTTTGCATTTTAATAACTTATCTTCGCGCGCGAAACCAGACGTGAACATCTTCGCACACTCTACACCTATAGTATATATCGAAATGTGCAATCATGGAGACTTCCAGTTGAATAAAAAAAAAATTATTAAATTTTTGATGTGTAAAACTCGCGAAATAGAAAATTGTAGCTACTTTTAAATTTATATTAAAATTTGTGTCACGTTTTGGCTTTCAAATTGGTATTCATCAATAAAGACTGTAAGATTTTAAATTAGAAAACTGAAAAGTAAAAGCGTATTTATTTCAATACAATCGCAAAAATATTTTGTTCTAAAAAAAGTGATTTAACCATATGTTTCGATAATCTCGCAATCATTTTTGGTGAAAACTTAATTGGATTTTCTTTACTTGAAGATGTTTTATATGTTAAATTTGAAATTCTGACAATTAAATCCAAACATAATCCACTATAATACTTAGTGTTTTCCCCTGGAAATTAGTATTTTTTCAAACAAAATTTAATATAAAATCATAAAGTTGCGTAGATGACTTAAAATTTAGAAAAATTTATGTTATATTTTTTTCGTCGGAAATTAGAATTTTTAAACAAAAAACATCATCAAGAATCCCAATTTTTAACAATCTTAGGTTTTGTTGGCGTTTCACACAGGAAATGCGTATTTTTAATTAACAATTTTTCGTTACCAAAGATTAAATTTTTATTATCAATTAAGGCTTAGTAGAACGCGTTAACGGAACAGTTACGCAATCGCGTAACCGTAAAGTCACCATATAGTAACCGCTCCGATCACTGGGCCCGCTAGAGCATATTTTCACCTTTTCACATTTATTCACAATTTTATATAGAACTCAAACCTCGTTTTATCTTTTTACACATTTATATTTATGTATTCGTATTTATTCATGTGTTAAAAATTTTCAAGTTAAAAGCTGTGTATGGCAACCCAACACACAATATTATACGTCGGGTTGCCGTACACAACTTTTAATTCGTAATGCTTGTGTGAACGATCACTATGTGGTCCTTTTACGGTTACACAATTGCGTAACTGTTCCGTTCAACAGGTCCACTAGAGAGGAAATCGGTTATTTTAAATTTTAGTCGGACATTATTAGTACTCTTGATAAAAAATAACTAAATTTCAAAGAAAATGTACAATTTCTCAACAACTTTAGGTTATGTTGTTATGTTTCATTTAAAATTGGTATTTAAAAAAAAATCATTAGATTTAAATCCTTATGATTTTTGTTTAAACTAATCAAATTTACAAGCTTGTACAAGTTTGGATTGTGTGTTTACCGGAAATGCACATTTAAAAAAACTCATTAGATTTTTAAAATTCACAATTTTTAAACCATTTTAGGTTAATAAGTTAGGATTTTACAATCCTGAACAATTTTATTTTGTTGTAAGTTAGAAAGACCAATTTAAAACGTACTTCTTACTAACTTTCACTACCTTACAATTTATACAACAGAAACATTATAAATATGAAATTAAAAAACCAATTTCGTTGGAAATTGGTATTTTTAATAAAAATGTAATGGATTTCAAAAAATATTTACAATTTAACAACAACTTTAAGTTAGGTTGGTGTGTTCCACCTGAAATTCGTATTTTTAAACAAAAATCATTGGATTTATATACAAAGATTTTTGTTTGAAATAACAAAATTTCACCATTTGCATAGAATTTTTTGTTTTGTTGAATTCATTGGATGTCAAAGAAGAGGAAAAAGGTTTGAACAATCTCCTTGTTTCCTGTGAACGACGTTATTGTGCATTTAAAGAGTTGAGCTGACGCTCCTCTAATAGTTTACGTACATCAATTATTTTCGGATCTTGGGTCTGAAACACCGAAAGGTTGCACTCGAACGGGTTGTCTTCTATCAACAAAACGTTAAAAGCTCAACTTAGAGCGTTCACGTGTTGCATACGAGTTCCCGAACAGTATTCGAACGTATAACTGAAAACTTGGAGCTTTCGCAGCCCCCTCTCATTCTAGGATTTATGAGTCTCTTTTCCATAGCTAATTTAAGCGAGTTGCAGCCTGTTACAATTTTGAACTCGATTCCCAAAAGGTATACTCGGAGACGACGAAGGGCATATACGATGAGAAGCATCTCGAACTCAAAGCTATGGAATTTGCTTTTGCAGTCAGCGGTCCTTTTTGACAAGAAGAAAATAGGAATATAGATAGCTATTAGAAAATAGCTGGCATCGCATTGCAGTTCGGTAGGATCGCAGGTATTATATATCGCCAATCTGGGTAAAAAAAAAACTTCAGTAAACTTCCCTTTCAAAATTTCGAACGCATTTACCTGTGACTCACCGAAAACGAAAACTGCATCTCGTTTTAAAAGATCGTAAAGGGACTTAGCTATTATCGCGAAATCTTCAACATATTTTCTAAAGTACTGACACAAGCCTAGACATCTTTGAAGTTGTTGCACTATTTGTGGTTTCAAAAACCCTTCAATTGCCTCAAGACCCTTTTTCGAAGGACGAATTCCTTCCGCGGAAACCACATAACCTAGATTTCTAGCATTTTTAAATATTCATACTGTCCGAACGGTGTTACGAAAGAGATTAATTTAATCGAATCAGGTACGACATCGAGGTGATGGGAACCGTCATCTTAACCAAGCAAGGTAAAGTATTTCTTCCCCTCTAAAGCGTCCAACTGATCATCGATTGAATGAAGAGGGTAATTGTCGCGCAGAGTGATTTTATTTAGTGTTCTATAGTCTATACATGTGACTTTCCGCGAAAAAAGGGACCTAACGCGCGTTAGCTACATTTTTCAGGAAAAGTGATTGAAAACGCGGTTCAACACAGGAACTCCATAGGAGGGCCTCACTTTGCACTTAAATGACAATTTAAATTTTTCAGATATTGGAATAATATTTTTCATTATCGAGGAGCAAATAAGAAACTATAGATGGGTGTAAAAACTAAAAATATATTTTTTCCGCATTAGGTCCCTTTCTTCGCGGACGGTCATACATAGTCGCAAAACATCGCTCTTCCTTCTCATCAGTACAATAGGTGACACATATTCCGATTTACTAGGCCGGATCACTTTTCTCTCAATTAAATCGCTGAGGATCTTTTCAAGCTTTGTCTTTACATCATATGACAATAGCCTAGGCACAAAAAAAGGCTTGTCCTCTGTGAGGTTTATTTTCATTTCTGCTTTTATTTTTGGTACCTCTGGTTTTACGCTTTCTACATATTCTGCTTTAAATTGTTCTAGAAACTTTGATTTAATTTCATGTGGAACTTTCGGATCGATATTTAAAGGCTGTACGTATTTCTCATCTACAAAATTAATGTCAATATTATTAATTTCTTTAACTCTATTTTCAAATTGATCAGACCAAAACTTTACGTCACTGCAAGTTTCGCCATCGAGTACAATGCTAACGTGTATTTTACCTAATACCGAGAGCTTTGACTGGTTTATACCAGCGTATCGTGACTCTAACTGTGTGGCTCTTTCAATAACTTCGTCACGCATACAATCGATTTTTATGAATCTTATCGGACTACCTGAATCAAGTACACAGTTTATATCTAAACGCTTATCCATTATCCAGAATTACCACTATGCTCTTAAAGAAACTGTCATCGGGCAAAGAGACCAAGTCGACGAAGTTGACATCAGCTTTCTTGACTGGGCACTCCTTTGCAACGTGCTCAGGGGGCTTGCAATTAAAATACTCTTGTTTCGTCGGCAGCCGGCAGTACCTAGCCTTATGCCCTGGTTTCCTGCAGTTGTAGCACAAAAGAGATTTTCTGGAACTCCCGTCATCCACGATGGTTTTTCCTGCAACCTTGGAGTCAGCTGGTTTGGATTGCCTTCTCGACTAGGCTCTCAACGTTTAGACAGTCAATGAGATCTTCGAGAAAGTCTCTAAAATCTGAGAGGCATTCTCGAAACCTCTCATGCGCACCTGAGTTCGCAGATTGACATCCGGCATTTCATTGATCAGGTACTCCAGCGTCTCATTATCTTCGAAAGGAACCTGGTTGCCCAGAATCATTTTACTGTGACAATATTGCGTGAAAGATTCTTTCTTCTGCCTCTTTCTGTCTTCAAAAGTGCAACGAAGTTCAAGTCTTTTCGGACGGTGGTCAAACATCTTCTTAATCTCCGTCAGAAGCTTCTTCATATTCAGTTCTACGTAGTCGGATTTAGAATAGAACCAATCACGCGCATCACCGTTTAATTTCGATTAGACTAAAATCTTAGCAAGATTGTCATCCAAGTCGTATGTGGCACTGAGTAACAACACTTGTTTTTCCCACTCTAAAAAGTTTTGATCACGACCGTTGAATTCGTTCAACAGATCACTGATGCCTTTCATATTTATGTTCGGACGATTTCTGTAACCCTGTATCTGCATGGGCGCTCTGTATCCGTGCACTCTCCGTGTTTCTCCGTTGATCGGGACTCGGAGTGCAGGTGGCCAACCGTTTTGGTTACTTTGCGCGGAGATCAAATGTCCCTAGGCGGCCACTAATGATTCGCCAGATGGCTGTCGCCGCGCCAGTTTTCAAAGCAAAACGTTGCGTTTTTGCAAAATAGATGCAAAATTGAACCAGGCTTCACTGCGGGTTGCGATAAAAAATTCAATTTTCAGTTCAAAAATAAAACAATATCATCCTTCCAAGATATAAGTTTACGGGTACACAATTCTTGCTCTTCCATTCTGCAAAACTTGTATCTCACTTATACTACAGGTTATGATTACTATTCACTATTTTGAAAAAACTTGACGTTTTCCCTTCAAACAATTGAAAACTGACGCGGTCACAGCCATCTTGCGAACCAGTAATTGCCGCCTAGGGACATTTCATCTTCATGCAAAGTAACCAAAACGGTTGGACGCCTGCACTCCGAGCTCCGATCAACCGAGAAACACGGAGAGTGCACGGATACAGAGCGCCCATGTAGATACAGGGTAAGCGCTTGCATTCGACGGCGATTCGCGAGGATTTTCACGCCGTGTCAAAGCTCACTCTCGTTGGAGCAGATTCCGTTCTCTACGAATGAGGTCAATTTCACGTCTCATCATTTCGATTTCGGACGTCTGTCACACTGTTCGTCTGTCAACCACATTATTCCGGAATGTATTGGTTGGTAATTCAGTTACCCGTGCAGAAATCTTGACGTGGGCCTAGTAGGGTTCTGGTCAGTTTCCCCTACTTCTGGTGTGGTTCTGGTGAGAAAAACTGACTAGAGCCTGACAAGGGTGTAACGCTTTGACTCGCCAATACCCTATGTAGGGGAAACTAGT
>CAKNWT010327029.1:12944-25361 GCA_932066315.1 Andricus coriarius | reverse complement strand
GTAACAGTTCTGGAATTCTGTAATGTAACTAATATAGAACAGAGTGAAAGAACTGTTATGTTTCTAGAATGTCACACGTGTTCGAAGAACAGAACATAATGGTCGCACTATTCTGTAACGCAGTTGCTATAAGGATACGTAACAGTTCCGGAATTCTGTAGTGTAACTAATATAGAACAGAGTGATAGAACTGTTGTGTCACTAGAATGTCACACGTGTTCAAAGAAAGGAACAAAGAGGTCAAACTGATCTGTAACTCAGTTACTGTAAGGATATGTAACAATTCTGGGATCCTATAATGTAACTAATTTAGAACAGAGTGATAGAACTGTTATGTCACTAGAATGTCACACGTGTTCCAAGAAAGGAACAAAGAGGTCAAACTGATCTGTAACGCAGTTACTGTAGGGATATGTAACAGTTCTGGAATTATGTTTATTATACCATTAAGCCGTTTCCCTTTCCGGGTAGGCATGAATTGCTCGGTTGGAAAGTATTTGTGTGTGGATGGGTATATAGGCATAGATTAAACAGGTATATAGGTGTAAGGTATAGATATTTTAGATTGATCTAGAATTCTCGCGTTACTTATTAAATAACACGTTCATTCCGCAACACTGCTCCGACCCAGGCTGCTGATCAATCTCTCTAGCGATCACCCCACATGGAGAGTCTCACAAAATTGTTATGTGTGGCTCCCCACTTGGGCCCATTAGTATCCAAGGTCTTTATTTCAGGCATCATTCACTCTACTCACATTCTTTTTATAAACTATTTGTCGACAAAAACTTTTCTGTCCTGGCATACTTCACTAGCTTCATTCACGTCCATGCATTTTTTTATGCAAGTTCTCCTGATTTTATGGCTTCTTATGTCTCTTCGGATTAATGTCTCATTCACAGACTTTATCCATGCTTTCGGCGGTATACCTCTAGGCATTCTGTTATTTACTTTACCTGTATACATCTGTTTGGTCAGTCGTTCATCATTAATTCTTTCAAGATGTCCGAACCACCTTAACTGATTTCTTTCCCATATATCAACTAGTGTCTCCCCTGTACCAATCGCGTTAATTTTACTCTTGTCCTTTTCTTGACATTTCCATGTCTCGCTACCGTATAGTATGAACGGTACAATTAAAGCTTTATACACGGTCATTTTAGTTTCTATTGATTTGTTTTTATTTCTGAAAATGGACCCTGCTCTACCGATAACCTTCTTACCCTCATTAATACGCCTATCTAACTCCCCATCTGTTTTTCCGTCGCTTGTGAATAGGCTACCTAGATATACGTATTTGTCAACTTGCTCTAAACTCTCATCATTCAGGACAATGTTGCACATTGTTTTCTCACCAGTTCCTTCAAACACCATTACCTTTGTTTTATTTACGTTAATTTTGAGGCCCGTGTTCTTCAGGCTTGCATTAAGTTTGTTCAACATTCTTTGCAAGTCTTCGATGGACTCTGCCATAACAATCTTGTCATTTGTAAAAGCCAAACCACGCACCTTCACCGTTTCGAGATCTACACCTTCTTCGTCGAATTTTATTCTTAGTAGTTCGGGGGGTTGGTTTTGTTCCGTTTTGCTTAAGATTCCCAAGGATAAAAAGTGGTCATTCTTATGAATTTTGAGCCGCTGAATCCGATGGTGCCCGGCGTTTTTTCGAAAAAGTCGTACGTTTTATTTAAATCGCAATTGTTTAAACAAATTATAAACAAATTGTTTTTTCGAGCTGGACAATTTTTTTTAGATAATATGGCTTATTTTAAGACGAAAAGGCATGTAGCAATTTTTCCCTAAAATGCATATTTCACAAGTTATAAATTTTTAAAGGTCGGAAATTTGACGTTTTTTGCAAAGTTTGGATGTTTATAACTTTTGACGTATTCAATATTTTTTGAATTTTCAAAAAGCCACTTATTCTTTGAAACTCACTCTACAAAATGATATGACTAACTATTAGCGCAGGTCCGGCGTTATGCATTTATCGCGATTGACAATTAGCGTTTTTTCGGCCTACACTACGTGCTTTTGATGGCGCGAGGCGCGAGCGCTCCGCAACGCACAGCCGCCGATTTCCTCTCGCGAGCGTATTGTTAATTCAAGATAGATTATAATCATGTAAAATACATCAGTATAAAAAAAATTCATTTTAAACAATGTTTTTTTATGCTTAATAAAATCGATTGTGGCTATTCATTGAAATTGTAAATAATATCCATTAAACATATAGAATGACGGCATTTTTCGGAATATTATGTTAATCTGAAAATTTGTATTACAATATTAGCAATATAGGAACATATAATAACATTTTTCGAGATAGGATGTTTTTAAATAACTTTTATATTTACATCGTACGTACAAAATTTACATGAAAAACTTTGAATCACAGTCATTCGTCAGATGTGTCAATACTCATGCTATTATCCACTTCTATGATCCCATTATATTTATTCCTTCATGTTTTTTTGATTTGACAAGTACAAAATTCACAGCAACCGATTCCAGCTCTTACACAAATACAAGATTTTTCTGAAATGCAAGATTGGCAATGACAACTTGGCACAAACTCGTCAATGGGTGGCAAAAGTATATTCATTTTTTTCGGAACTAATAAGTAATGTTGAATTTCATAGCCATAATTAAGAGGATCCAAGGATGTAATATTCTGTTCTAAACAATTAACCTGTTGGCATGTTACATAATAAGCTCGCATAATATGTAACTTAATAGAGGCTGACGTAGTCGGTAGTTTATGTAGGTCAAATTTAGAAAGAGAGTGATGGTATTCTTGATAACGAAGCTGATCAAACGTTTGACAATTAGTACCTGTATTTAAAACATTGACAAGATATAGTTCAGCTGCTTGCAAACAATGTTCCATCAAATTTTCAGAAGAACCTGTTATCATTAAAAATGTAAGTAATTTATAATATTTATGAATAGCCACAATCGATTTTATTAAGCATCAAAACATTGTTTAAAAAAAAAAAATTTATATCGATGTTTTTTACATGATTATAATCTATCTTAAATTACCAATACGCTCGCGAGAGGAAATCGGCGGCTGCGCGTTGCGGAGCGCTCGCGCCATCAAAAGCACGTAGTGTAGACCGAAAAAGCGCTAATTGTCAATCGTGATAAATGCATAACGCCGGACCTTCGCTAATATATAATCACATCATTTTTTTGAGTGAGTTCCAAAGAATAAGTGGCTTTTTGAAAATTCAAAAAATATTGAATACGTCAAAAGTTATAAACATCAAAACTTTGCAAAAAACGTCAAATGTCCGACCTTTAAAAATGTATAACTTTTGAAATATGCATTTTAGGGAAAAATTGCTAGAGGCCTTTTCGTCTTAAAATAAGCCATATTATCTAAAAAAAAAAGATTTTTTAGCTCGAAAAAAACATTTTTTCATAACTTGTTGAAACAATTGCGATTTAAACAAAACGTACCACTTTTTCGAAAAAAAAACACCGGGCACCATCGGATTCAGCGGCTCAAAATACATAAGAATAAACATTTATTATCCTTGGGAATCCTAATGCACACGGGAACATACCCAGCTCCCGGACTATAGACACTTGTCCATAAAAATGATAAATAGCCATGAGGACATAACGCATCCTTTCTAACACCCTGCGTAATATCGAACCATTCACTGAGTTTCCCATTTACCCTTACGCTCGCTTTACTACCTGCATATATTGTTTGTATTCGTGTAGGAGCCATCCATGGACTGCGTACTCTTTAAGGACTTCTTAAAGTTTATTTAATAATGTTACTAATATAGAACAGAGAGATAGAACTGTTATGTGACTAGAATGTAACACGTGTTCCAGGTACGGAACATAAAGTTCACACTGTTCTGTAACGATCTTAGACCAGAGTTGTGCCGATAGTTGGGCCAAACGAGAAGAAAATATTTTATTTTATAGCTTTTTTTTAAGGGTATAGCCGGGTAAGTATACCAAAAATGGCCCTGAAGGGAATAAAATGTTGATTCAGGCATTTGAAAGCATACAGTTAAAACAAATTTTTCCCTTCATTTGAAACCGTCAGCAGCCATATTGGAGGAGATTTTTTAGTTTTTTTCTCTGTTTCTATCGTTAGTAAAAATCTGAAAAATTCACAGGACTTATTTCAATCATTCTCAACGTCCATGATTATCCAAAAATATTTTGGCGAGAAATTCAAGCTCAAACAAATTTTCAAAATTTTTTAGGAATTGTTTTGTGTGATAAAACTCAAGTACTATCTCAGTTTTTTCGCCACATAATTGTAACCCACAATTGTAGCCTACAGGTTACGTCCCGTCAGTTTCAGTTTTTTCCATTAGTATACTAAGTCACAACACGAGTTGAAGTTAAGAAACAAAGTCCGAGAAATTCTCGGCGATCACCGCTTTCGCAGCCGACAGCAGTAATCGACGACTGAAAATTGAAGTTTGAAACTTGGACATTTCAAGACGTATCTCAGGAACCCGTGGAGATTTTTCAAGTTTTATTGGCTTAAATTAAAGATAAGACCTTAAGACCTAAGTCGTGTCACAAGTAAATTAGAGGTATAAAATTCTAGAAATTCTTGCATTTTTTTTAAATTCTCAAGTGGTATATTCTCTTCAAAATGTCAAAAATATCTTTATTTAGGGCTTATTCGACGCGTAATTTAATAAGCTTTTGAACGGGTTTTCAAAAAAATGTCTTGCTCAGTTTGGGAACGAGTAATCACGTTTCAAAGTCAGCAGTGATTTTCGATAGTACTTTCGCTGATCGTACTGACAATTTCCGACAGTAGTGTACTATTTAGCTTATGGTCGATATTTGTCGAGAATCAGCAGACCGGCAGAAATCTTGAGGAGTTTATTCTCATAAAAAAATGTGTGACTATGATAAATGAGGACAGTGATGAGGATTAAGTTTTCAATCAATACGAAACTAAATCAGATATATGAATAAAACTTCCAAAAAATTCCAAAAGCAATAGTACCACGAATAATCATTTTATCTTTTCTGTAACAATGTATATATATACATTATGTATATATATACATTATGTATATATATACATTATGTATATATAATGTATCTAATAATGTATAAATACACTTATATAATTGTATTATATGAATATATTCAGGTGTCAATAAACCTCAGGAGTTGGAATATGTCAAAATTACAGTTTTTAATTTTTTACACTAAGATCCCCTGAATTTAAAAATCTGAAAAAATTTACAATAATAGCTCTTTGGGTGCCTATTCTATGGTAAAAACCTGAGATAGTACTTGAGTTTCATCACACGAAAAAAATACCCAAACAAAATTTGAAATTTTCGTTGAGTTTGAATTTCCCGACAAAAGCTTTTCGAACAAATCATGCACGTTGAGAATGACCGAAAGAAGTACTGTGAATATTTTCAGATTTTTTCCAACTATAGGAACAGAGAAAAACAATAAAAAATAAAATGGACGTTACCCCCTCTAACTCATCCAATATGGCGGCTAACGGTTTGAAATTTTTGAAAACTAATTTTTTTATTGTATGCTTTCAAATGGCTGACTCAACATTGGATTCTCTTTGGGGGCATTTTTGCATGCTTACCCGGCTACACCCTTTGCACCTTACAATTTTTTAAACCCATCTTCTAATAATATGTCTCAGCTAAAAGAATAATGAATATATTTCTGAGATGACCCTCGCTTTTTCAGCGAAAAAGAATAGCCGAAATTTTGTCACGAACGTTCAAGCGGTTCCATAGCGCAATTGGCTAAGGCATCGGCTAGGTACATACGGATTAGGTAGTTTAGGTAGGGTTCGAATCCCCAGCGAGTGCGATTTTTCAACGGGTTTAAGCGTGCGATTATATGTGAAGCGGACCGTGCGTGAAATTGGATTATTTAATATGTAAACTAAGTGCAGCAATAATACAAAAAACATTTTTTTGTTGCATATCATTGTAACATTGTTACGGAATTGTTATAATAAATGCAAAAACGTTGTAAGACCGTCATGGAATTGTTACGGATCGATTACAGAACAAATTTAAATCGTAACACTGTTACATATTTGTTACGGCACTATTACAGAACAATGTTACTCTGTAAACCTGTTCCTCAATTGTTCTAAAAATATTTGTTGACCTATAACGCTGTTCCAGAATAGTTACAGATCTCTGACAGAACATGGTTCTGTAACAGCGTTACAGAGCTCCTACGTCCATTTGGGGACGACATTAATTAGGCCATGGTCTAAGTATGTTCTAATCCTGTTACAGAACCTGTTCTTTTGCGTTGTAGAACTGTTACATCACAGTTATATAACAATGTCCGCTGGGATGAGACTGTAACTGCGCACAAGCGTTTTTGGAGAAAATATTCTAAACGCAAAGGCAAGTGATAAAGGTCTGGATAGTAGTATTTCTCAAATGTAAAAACAATGTTCTCAATCATGTCCCATGCTTTTGTCGATTGACGACGTTTCAGTGTCACGAAATAAGATATCAAACATTTCAAGTTAGTTTATCAGATCGGGTACTCGTTAAGTTCAAATTTCGGACAGTTGCTGGTATCTCATGAAACTGAAAGACCGTCAATCGACATAAGAATGGAACACGAGTATTAGATTTTTCACTTGAGAAATATTTCACTTCTTAAATTTATGACTTACTTTTACGTTTGAAATATTTTCTCGAAAAAGTCAGCAATTCCATGAGGTCATGCTAAACTACTCAATTCAAACCTTCCCGCTCTTCGGTCCTCTTTTTTAATTGGTCAGACACTGACGCGAGCGTGGTCGTACTGCCCGCACAGGGACCCATACAGGGAATAAGCGAGTATAGGGGATGTAGAATAGGTGTACTGTAGAATAGGCGAACTGTAGAATAAAAGGAAGTAGACCGTACTTCAAAAATGGCTTGTTTATAACAAATACTTGGTTCAGACATAAAATTATCTACTAGTACACTTGGTGCAGAGGTGAAATCCACAGTATGATTGACTTTCTTGTTACGGATGAGAGACTGAGGGGGCTAGTATGAGATATAGGGAGTATGAGAGGTTCTAAATGTGGAACAGATCATTACCTCTTAGTTTCAAAAATAAACCTGGGTCAAGGATGGAGGAGAAAGAGAACTAAAAAAATGAATTAGACGCGAATCAAGATAGAGAATTTGCAGAAACCGGAAGTGCGAATAGAATTTCAGAATAAGATAAACGAACGCCTAGATAGGACAATTTGGGAGACGCTAATATGCTATAAAGATATAGAGGGCTCATGGACAATGCTTCAGAAAATCATTATCCAGAGCGCAACTGAAGTGTGTGGTACTGCGGTTTTAGGAAGAATGACTGGTCTTTCTGGGTCGCATGATGAAATACGCGTAGCTTTAACGAAAAGAAACAAGCGTAGCTAAGAAAGTTGAATATTACCGGTCTTGGCAATGACACGAGAATTAGACTATAATATATTATTATTAACCTTTCTAGTGCCATCGCACTATTCTATATTTTCTCTTCAACTTATTCGTAATTATCATTTTTAACTTTTACCTCACCGAAGTTTCATATTTATTATCAGTCCTGTAAATATTTTGAAACAGTTCGAGTTGTTTTACCGAAAAGTTATTTATCATTCACCGAATTTTCATAGTATTATCAGTTCAGTAATTATTTTGGAACAGTTCGAGTTGTTTTACCGAAAAGTTATTTATCATTCACTAACTTTTGTTCATATCCGCCACCTCGGAACAAATTCGGTAATTTCTCAAGAACAAATGTCTTCAGTTTATAGAAATTTCCATATACAGCTTCAAACGTTTTTAATCTCTAAAAAATATCCAATTTTGATACAAGTCTTTGTTAAATTCAACAGAATTGGACGTGCAACTAAACATCGAATTTGGAATAAACAATTATCCTTTTTCTCAGATCCTCGCGTAAAGGATTGGACTTTAATGGGATCTCCATGGCCTACTGTTTTAATCATAGCCAGTTATCTATATTTTGTGTTTCAATGTGGTCCACGATTCATGAAGAATAGACCAGCATATAAACTAAAGACTTTTATCCGACTCTACAACATTTTTCAAGTAATTGCAAATGCTTACATTGTACGAGAAATTTTAGCAGTTTATCCCGACGGAACAGCATTACGATGTGATGGAGGCGATTTTTCCTGGAATCCCGATGCAATGAGGGTACGTTATTATACATACTACAATATTATAATTACACTGCTCGATATTTTACGTTGTTTTTTTCTTTAAAATCAGCTATTTTATTTAGATTTATAACAATAATATACCTAATAAAATTTAATTATTTCCATAAAATAAATAATAGATCAAATCCACTTCTAATCAGTCTACACTTCAACTCGTAGAATCTCTCCGCGACGAAATATGTTCTATTTTAGAGGAAGTTAGCCACACGTATTTTTCCGATTAAAGGGAAAAAAATTCCAACGAGTTACAATTATTTGAATATTGACGTCCGATAGTTGTAGAAAATCATTAGAAGAAAATAAGTACTTTTTTATATTAATTTTATTTTTTTCAATTTTTCGTTAAATTTTGCCTTCTATAAGGAAGATATACTGTAAGTTGTATACGCTATAAACCATTTTTGTGCCCAGGAGAATTTCTCTCATCAAATTCGAATTTACGCATTTTTCTCGGAAACTTTGAAAAATACAAACAAAGAGATTTATTGATAAAATTTTAAACATCTAGAAAAGTTTTTTAAAAATTGCTTCTTGCTCTTTTGTGATATCTTGCATCGTTAACAAGAAAAAATAGATGGTTTAGTTTATACTAGTTTTCGCGAGTGATTGTGTACGATTCAGCTGATCGTACACATACACGACATCACACGACACGCACATAACTATGACGCGATATCAGAGCCCTCTAAGCAATGAAAGGCTGCTTCTTCCTGTATGAACGCTATCCCGGAAGTTCCTATGTCAGACTGCACCCACTGCGCTTCCCTCGTGATACGAAAGACCAACTTAAGACTACAGTACGAGGGTTGCCTTTTATATTTTGAGCCTTGGCAATACTAGTGTTTACAGGTGCCATCTGACGATTCCAATTGAAAGTTTGACCTTTTTAACCATAACCTACTTCAGAACGTTTTGTCACTTGAGCATAACCTGTATTGTTTTCAGTGACTTGAAAATATTGTCTCAGCGAAAAAATGGAATTGAATCGTGAACATTTTCGTGCCATGATTTTTTACGATTTTCGACGTGGATTATCAAGACAAGAGTGCATCGATCAACTCACTTCGACTTTTGGCGATGAAGCTCTATCCTTGGCCACTGTGAAACGCTGGTATAACGAATTTAATCGTGGCCAGAGGTCGCTCAGTGACGAAAATCGTGAAGGTCGCCCAAAATCAGTCGTTGTCCCAGAAAAAATTGACGCTGTGCGTGAACTAATAATGCAAGATCGTCATGTGACTTATCGTGAGATTCAGGCATCCTTGGGCATTAGTGGGACCAGCGTGCAAGCAATTTTACATCAACATTTGGCTGCCAAAAAAATGTGTTGCCATTGGATCCCACATAACTTGACAATCGCTCAAAAAAAGGCTCGTGTGGATTGGTCAAAACAAATGCTGAAAAAATTCGATCGCGGTAATTCAAAGCATTTCTGTGACATCGTAACAGGTGACGAAACATGGCTTTATGCTTATGAGCCTGAAACTAAACAGCAGTCGACTGTGTGGATCTTCCAAGATGAGCCAAATCCGACAAAAGTTGTTCGCGCACGAAGCACTTCGAAGCAAATGGTTGCCTGTTTTTTTGGAAAAACCGGCCAGGTAGGAACTGTGCCGTTGGAGCAACGTCGGACGGTCAATTCGGAATGGTATACAACCATTTGTTTACTGGAGATCTTTGAAAAAATGAGGGAAATCAGCCGCCGAAGACGAATCATCCTCCACCACGACAATGCGAGCTCTCACACATCCGCTGCAACAAGGGACTTTTTGAGGGCTGAAAACGTCGAATTGATGGATCATCTAGCCTACAGCCCTGACTTAGCACCTAATGACTTTTTTTTATTCCCATACATACAAAATTAATTACGAGGTCAACGTTTTTCGACGCCTGAAGAAGCGGTTGATGCGTTCAAAATGCATGTTTCGGAGGTGCCTCAATCGGAGTGGAAAAAATGTTTCGAAAATTGGTTCAAGCGCACGCAAAAGTGTGTTGAGTTTCAGGGAGAATACTTTGAAAAACATTAAAGCCATTTTCGATGATCAATTATTGTCTTTTCATTATTAGGCTCAAAATATAATAGGCAACCCTCGTATAGGCAGGTATAGGCCTATCTTAAAGTGATCTTAAGCTGATCTTTTCTGGTCCCCAGAAGACCACAGTCCTTTTACCCCAGCCAGCAGTTTAAATCCTCAATATCCATAAATATAACGGAAACTGGTTGGAGCCTCTAAATCTCATAAATTCTCATAAATCAGTCCAGCTTCTTTAGGACTTTTAGGTAAAGGTAGTCTGTTGATACAGACAGTTATCCTTATTTTAGAGAAAGAGAGAGAGAGAGAGTGGTGTCTATTTCAATGCCCTAAAAATGATGCAGGTATAGACTGAAGGGTATTAACCAGAAAAAGACCAAACGTTGTTTGAAACTGATCTTAAAGTGGTATTAAGTTGATCTTTCTTTTCACGAGGGTTAGCACACGCTAGAACTCTTGCGGTTCTGACAGTCACAATGATTGATTTAGTCACTTGACATTCGTAAAATGGAACAAGAATTTGTAGACATACCAAGCGATAGTGAATCAATAAATGGGTTGTGCGAAACTGATAGTGAGCATGTCGAGAAGGGGAATGATAGTTATCGGGTAATATCACGAAAGAACGATATCGAAGAATGTGGAGATAGTTCAGATTCCGAAGAAGATGATCAACCACTGGCTGAAAGGTTGAATAATACTGACGGAATATGGGAATCAAAGAGTAGAGAGAAAGATGACAAGAAATTTACTAAAAATTCTGGTCCTAATCTCCCAGATAACCTTATTTCGCCATCGGACATATTTTTCAGTTGTTTTTCAGACGATCTTGTAGACTCTCTTCTGCAGAACACAAACCTCTAGTGTACACAGGTGGAAAAGAAATTTGAGCCTGTGACAAAAAAAAGAAATGTTGGTGTTCTTCGATATCAACATTCTGATCGGTATAAAGGAACTCCCTTCTTATCGCGATTACTGGTCTAGGAATCCTCAATTACCTGATGAATATATAAGCAGCCTAATAATGACAGTAAATCATTTTGGCTTCCTATTATCTCATTGAAACGTGAATGATGATGCGAAAGAGCCGAAAAAAGGAGAGGCAGGATATAACAAGCTTTACAAAACCCGTCCTTTACTAAACGCGCTTTCTAAAACTTTCAAACAATGCTACAAGGTAAAATAAAATCAATCTATAGATAAAAGTATGATCAGAAAATAAGCGTGGGAAATCGTTGGGAGCGTGTGTTGTAAAAGATTTAACCCAAGTCCTTATAGGAAATTACCATCGAGTCTTCTTTGATAAATTTTTCACAAGTACTAATCTCCTGATTTGGCTGAAAGATAATGGGACTCTAGACTGCGGTACCGTCCGAAATATTCGAGTTGGGCTTCCAATACTTCAAATTCTGGAAAAGACGATACAAAGACGAGATAGCGAGTATCAAGCATCGTATCGTCTGTGAATCGAAAAAACAAAGATGGCACAGTTCAAACTATAACCTGTCCAGAAATCGTTGTTGACTACAACAAGTATATGGGCTATGTTGACAAAGCAGATATGCTGAAAAGCCTGTACGAGATAAGCCGTAAGTCAACAAAATGGTCGCATCGAATATTCTGGCATTTCCTCGACGTCACTTTCACGAACGCATTCCAAACCTACGTTGAGCTTGGTTCAAGAGGAAATCTCTCTTTGAACAAGTTCAGACTAGCCATTGTTGATGCCTTAGTGGGCCGAATTTTGCCTACAAAAAAAGGCAGAAAACGAGTGTCCAAGCGACTCGTTTACAGAAGCCACAAGTTTCAGACGAAAGACGGCGATCAGAATCAGCAGACATACCGAAGATTCTTCCTGATGGAAATAGAAGACGTTGTACTGTTTGTTAAAAAAAAAGACAACAGTTGACATCATGGCTTTGCGGAACATTTGATATACATGTGGATAACGTGTGATACAACACAATTGCTTCGCAGAATTCCACATCTAACTCATCAACAAAGTTTTGAATATAACTTTCAGTTGTCCATTTTTGTAATTCACGAACGCATGATGCCAAACAATAATTGGAAATGATAGCTGAAATTTAAAAAAAAAAGGAAATAAAAAATAGAAAAACAAAAAAAAATGAAACAAAAAACAAAACGTCCTCG
>CAKNWT010327029.1:0-12844 GCA_932066315.1 Andricus coriarius | reverse complement strand
GAACAAAATGCATTCTGACATTAAATTCGTTTTCATTGACTCCGAAAACACCCGAGTGACAATTTTCGACCAAATCAGATCAGTTTTCATATTTTCAGTTCGCCATATTGGATCCGCCATCTTTAATTTTACAATTCTGACGTTGGATTCGTTTTCGGTGACCCCGAAAACCTTCGAGTAACAAATTTTAAATAGTTCGGATCTATTTTTATATTTCCAGTACGCCAGATTGAATCCGCCATTTGGAATTTTGCTATTCTGCCGCTGGATTCATTTTCAGCGACCCCGAAAACCCAAGATTATCGAGTTTCACTTTTCTAGTCCCCATAAACTTCTCACAATTACATTTATGCTGTAAAAACATGCATTTTGAACGTTTTGTTTATTTATAGCGCTCGATATATTTCTCATAGTCATGATGATTCCTCTTAAAATATCAACATTGACATCTTAGAAGTCGAAATATGATGAAAAATGGCAGCGATATCTCAAAAATTGAATTTCAATCTTGAATAACCGATTCAAAGGAAGTGTATTATACAGGGTGTCCAAAAAGTAACGAAACACCTAAATAATTTTCCAGGTAAAATATCTTTCAAAAATGTCAAGGTCATTCTTGAAGTAACTTTTAACGAGAAATCCAGTAGTGATCTTGAATTTGACCTTGAGCTTCACCTTCAAGGTTATTTCAAGGTGAACTTTGTTTTTTTAAGCGGGAACCCCTATTTTTGACAACGGCAATGGAAAGAGCGGGAAATTTTGCATTCAAACATAAACTCAGGTCATGGGTCAAGGATGACCTTGAACTTCAGCTGAAGGTTATTAGGCTTGACCCAGGTATGGGGCGGGTTCAATCTGTACTGCTGCGGCTGAGATGTTTACGAAAAACGTTGAGGTCATTCTTGGAGTAACTTTTAACGAGGAATTCAGTGGTGACCTTGACTTTGTATTTTTACGTAAAAGCTCTACCTCATTTTTACATGTAAACTACAGCACTCATTATTGATAGAAATTTTTGTAGGGTCAAAAAATTTGGAATTTGCTGCTTATTGAAGTATCAATTTATAACGGAGCTTAAGCTTGTAACTACTCGGTTCTTTAATTTTTATTTATGTATTCATTATTTTATCAAATTTGTTGTGAAGAAAGTTAAAACTATACTTTGATCGACTTTTTTATTATTTGTGGGTTTGATGCTAACAAAACTAATATTCACCAAGAATGACCTCGGCCTTTTTCGTAAACACCTGAGCCGAAGCAGTACAGATTGGACCCGCCCCATACCTAGGTCAAGCCTAATAACCTTCAGCTGAAGTTCAAGTTCATCCTTGATCCATGACCTGAGTTTATGTTTGGACGCGAAATTTCAAGCTCTTTCGATTGCCGTTGTCAAAAATAGGGCTTCCCAATTGAAAAAAAAGTTGACCTTAAAATATCCTTGAAGGTTGAGCTCAAAGTCAAATTCAAGGTCATCACTGAATTCCTCGTTAAAAGTTAATCCAAGAATGACCTCAACGTTTTTCGTAAGCACCTCAGCCGCAGCAGTACAGATTGGGCCCGCCCCATACCTGGGTCAAGCCTAATAACCTTCAGCTGAAGTTCAAGGTCATCCTTGACCTATGACCTGAGTTTATGTTTGGACGCAAAATTTCACGCTCTTTCGATTGCCGTTGTCAAAAATAGGGGTTCCCACTTGAAAAAACAAAGTTGACTTTGAAATAACCTTGAAGGTCAAACTCAAGGTCAAATTCAAGGTCACCACTGGATTCCTTGTTAAAAGTTACTTCAAGAATGACCTTGAACTTTTTGAAAAATATTTTACCTAGAAAATTATTTAGGTGATTCGTTACTTTTTGGACACCCTGTATATGATACGCTGTGCCGCAAAGGGATAAGCACACATTAAAAAAAAATATTGTCAGAAATAAAAAACGTGAAGTTTTCCAGAAATTCTTCTTTTCATGTTTTCGAAATTTGAAAAAAAAATTAAAGAAGATTTTCTGACAAAATTCGTGTTTTTTCGAAAAATAAACATAAAAAATCAAGTACTTGTAACTTCGTGGAATTTTTTTTCTCAAATCGGAAAAATACGTGTAGCCTAAGTTTTTTCTAAAAAACAACATATTTCGTCGCTGAAAGATTCTGCAACTTAGGGTTAAGGTACTTTTCATATTTTTCGTCAGTCATGCCTTAAGAAAAAAACATTGTTTTTTCTTTAAAAAAGTTTGAAACTTACAAAAAATAATTATTTTAACAATTTGGTTTGTAATTCAATTTTTTCTTACAGTCGCTTCTTACCTATTTTTTAGGAATGGTTGAATTTGAATAAATCATGACCTATTTTTTCGGAAAGAACATTTCCTGCAAATCTGCTGTTTCCAATTTTAAAAATAAGTAAACAATCTTCAAATATAGTTGTTTGTTTAAAACATTTTTTCTTTGATAAATAAATTTTCAACAATTCCAGCCATAGAAAAATTTCCGTTGAAAATTGGAAACAGTGAAGTTGTAGAGAATATTTTCCCCGAAAAAGTCACTATTTAATAATCTTCAACCATTTTTTTTTTAAATCTGTAAGATACGAGAGTAAGAAAAAATTCAATTGCAAACACATTGTTGAAGTAATTTTTTTTTGTAAGTTTTAAAAATTTGCCATTAAAAATCATGTTTTTTCGTTTTAAATGATATTATCGGATATATTATTTTGATTCCTAAAATCATAGAAAAACTGTTTTTTTTTCGAGATCAATAATAAATAAATTTCATTCTCAAGGAATTCATTAAAATAATCAAATAAAACTTGATTTTCAGGCAGCCAGGGCTATTTATTACACGGTATTGTTGAAAATAGTTGACCTCATTGAAACAGGACTGTTTGTCCTCCGAAAGAAGAAGAACCAAATCTCACTTTTGCACGTATATCATCATATAAGTACAATAGTAGTTAGTCTGATATTGGCCAGATATTTTTCTGCAGGAATGGCAGTTTTTTTTCCTGTCCTAAATGGTTCAGTTCATGTAATTATGTACATCTACTACTTTCTGAGCAGCATAGAAGGAATCAAAGAAGCGGTTTATCCCATAAAACGCTATATAACTATTATACAAATGGTAAACAAAATTTTGAATTATTCTATGGAAAAATTATTTATGCATGTCTAGTTGCCTCGAAAAATTGGGGGTGTTACAAAAGGGAATAGACTAGTCGTCCCGAAAATTCGGAACGACTAGCCAAGCTTATGAAAAATACGGGACTACTCATCCCGAATTTTGGGACGACGCACAGTGGGGCGAAACAAGTTTTTATAAACGAATTGATTTTATTTAACACCAAAGTTGACATTTAAAATTTTTTTATAAACGATCTTATTTTTTTGCAACCACCCGACTAAAAAAAGTCCCCATTGGGATAACGGCTCAATTTCCCTTAAAGTACTAGTTATGAGACAAATCTGTACTTCAGTATAGCAACTTTTCTTTAAAATGCGCAAGGTCCAAATATGGACGAAAGTACTAAAAAAGTTCCATTTTTCTACGTTTAAAAATTTTCTGATTTTACCAGGCCTTTTAAAGGACAGAATTACCAGAAAAGTCTCACTTCTTCTTTTTTCTTTTTTACACCGCAAAAAAGTTGTGAGAAAATAGAACTTAATTACCAGAAAAAGTGCAAAATATGCCTTGGTACAGCCTGCTCAGCTCGAAAAGAAGTGCTTGATATTTCGCCTGTTTTTCTTCCTCTTTTGCCGTGGTATTACCATCGGCTGGTGCCGAGAATTCAATCACGTAAATGATCTTTCAGATCTTGGAGGACAATATCCGGCTTCGTAGCACTGACACGTTGTGTGGTGGAGAAAGAGAAATTCCAGTAGATCTTACACTGATTATTCTCCACAACGGACTCGAGTTGCCCCTGGGCGTATGGCAAGACGGGCAGTAGATCAACACCATAGAAGTGCCTAAAATGGTAATATAACACTTTTAGAGCTGGATTGTGTCGCTCTATGTACCCGTACCGTGCATACCTTGAGCATCCACTGAGAACATGTCCAAGTGTTTCTGGCACTTGCTTGCACGCTCGACAGTCGTTATCGCCTACACGTACATTCATTATGCGCTCGCGGTAAACTAAGGTGTCTGTAACGCCGTCTTGACAGGCAAAAAGAAATCCCTCAGTCTCCTATCTCAATCCAGCACACTGGAGAAACATGTTGGACAGACCCATCAAGAGCTCTTCTCTGCGTATGATGCCGTAGAATTTACCATGAAGGGGCTTGTCAGCATGTTCTCTTAGTAGAAGCGTATGTTCTACTTCCTGTACATGACTTTTGAGTATCGAAGGTGTTAGTGATGCTTGGCCATGTGTAGTTTCAGTGGACTCAAATGGGAAGTCAAGTTCCTCTGCGGCCCTATATGCGGCTGTAGCCAGAGCTATTCTTCGATGAAGACACTCCAAGCTTAGCAAGCCTCTACCCCCTTTATCTCGAGGGAGGTATATTCGAGGTACGGAAAATATAGTATGATGACTTCGTTGGATTGTCATCATCTTGCGTGTGCTTCGGTCAAGTTGCTTCAACTCATCGACGTTCCATTTTACTGCACCAAACGTGTAGAGCAGTATAGGAACGGCCAGCATATTGGTCGTCGTTTTTAACACACGCATATTTTGGGTTTCCGCTAACGGTATTCCAAGATATGCATATGTTTCTCCATTAGCAAGATGTTGAACGGTATTTCCGCCTATGAGTTGAACATCCTGATCGTCACGCGATGATGTAGTTTCTTGTCTTCCTTGGTGCAGGTCGACGCAGGCACACTTGTCCAGTCCGAAGCTCATGTCAATCGCTTTAGAGTACCTATTCACCGCCTCCACAAAGATGTTAAGTTCCTCTTTCGAGGAAGCAAGGAGTTTAAGTTCCAGTTTAAGGTCCATCAGAGGACAATAGATAGAGGTAAGAGGGCGATGCAGAAAATAATCGGATTTAGAGTCTCCTTGGAAGACCCCCCCTCTTATATGTGATATAGCTGGTAGTCACTTGTCTTTTGTCAGGTGTTATGACAAGTCTTGTCCGCCACAAGAGCATAAGCTCTTTCATGCATCTGACTATTTTTGGATGCACCTCCAGGCACTCAAGGAGCTTGATAAGTAGCTCATGGTTCGTGTTATCGAATGCCTTACGGTAGTCAATCCAAGCCATGGACAGATTGCGTCGATATCTGATCGAGTCCTGGGTAATACACCTGTCTATTAACGGGTTCTCCCTGCAACTTGCTAGCCCTCTCTTACATCCACGTTGTTCAACTATTGCACTCCGTACCGGCTCGATAGGTGTTAATATCCTCTCTTTAAAGATGTCAGTGAATAGCTTGTAGCTGGTGTTTAAACAAGCTATGGGCCTGTAGTTCTTTGGAATTGACAAATCTCCGGTCTCAGGGATCCATAGCGTGTGCCCTTCCACTAGCCACTGCGGAATGGGTTGTTCTCCGTTTAAGAAAGTAGTAAATATACGAGCTATATGTTGGTGCGTAGAAGTGAACTTCTTCCACCAAAAGTTGTTGATTTTATCTGGCCCTAGCGCTGAAAAGTTCTTAGCTCTAGCGATAACTTTCGTCACATCGTCAGCAGTAATTAGAGGACACTCTTCCTCTGGACCTTGCAACCTTTGCCTTTGGTAAAAGTTACGATAGAGTGATATATCTGAAGCGTCTTCATTTAGCTGATAAGTATCTCCATATACTTCCTCCTAGAAGACTTGAATCTCTTCTCGGCTAGGCGGATTTTTAACGGAACGTGACATTTTATGGAACAGACGGGAAGGATGAG
This sequence comes from Andricus coriarius, assembly GCA_932066315.1. Classification (NCBI taxonomy): domain Eukaryota; kingdom Metazoa; phylum Arthropoda; class Insecta; order Hymenoptera; family Cynipidae; genus Andricus; species Andricus coriarius. Next base: position 7,023 of record CAKNWT010327029.1, on the reverse strand, counting down.
TACAAAAGGTGGAATCTTCCTCAATCCACTTTACTCGCCGTTCAAGGCGATGTTTCGCTATTGAAAGAGATCTTATTTTTTGCTTGATGATCAATAGTTTACACTTGTTCAGCGTGTGATTTGTTTTCCTTAGGTTTCGAGCAAGTGCCCGAACTTTTGGAGTGATTTTTTTTGTTGGTGTTATGTAGCTAATCACGCACTGAATATTTGATGCATGCCGTCTCGCCGTTTTAATTTTAAACTGAAGCTGTGCAATACGCTCGCGAGTCTTACTCAGGCGTACTGAAGTATTGTTACTTCTATTGTCGCTAAGCAGTTCAGTTCAGATTCCAGAGATTATCATCTTCGGGGAGCGAATCGGGGAGAACAGTATGAGCTTCAGCTAATTTGTCCATCCTGAGAAAGACTTTTTTGCTAGATAGTTCTCCTACTTCTCATGTTGGCATTATCCGCTATCTGCAAAGGTTGTCTTGCTGGAACGGGTCGTATGTTCGCTGGAGGATGTTGCTCTTCTTCTTGCTGATAAAGAGCTTCATATCCGTTTTAGCGCAAAAAGGATACCTGCTCTCTTAGATACTGAGGCGTTTTATGAGCATGTTCCGGGAGCATATTGACCAAACGATCATGTAACCTCTGCATGAATCCTCTTCGTGCCAGTGAGCTTCTTTGCCAACAGGAAAGGATGTCCCTCGGTTCGGTCCTATTGCCACTTCCAACTGAACAATGGCCTCCATCCGAGAGAGGCCTATTGTGGGTGGCACTGCGCGATACTGGTGAAGTAACCGCATAATTCGTTGCATTGGGGAGTCCCAAAAGTTATTCAGTACTTGCAAACATTTAAAAAACTTAAGTATGACTTTTTCGGTACTCTTGTTCTAAAGAAAAGTCCTACTCAAAACAAAAACAAATATTCAACGAGAATTTTCCGGTACTTTTGCTCTGAAAAAGTCCTGGTAAAACGGAACATATTTTGAACTTTTTTGGTACTTTAGCCCTATTTCAGCAGTACTTTTTTGGGACATAAATCCCATCAGCACCTGTAAAACTTGCACTCACATAAAATACTTAATCGGGAAATTTATGTAAAACAACATGATATAAATGAACACACTCCTTATAAATAATATTCAGTAAGTTAAAACACTTATAAAAAAAAACTTTATTTACAAATTAATGAGTGAAAGTGCTACTTCAAGATTAAAAATGCTTGAAGATTTTATTTTTTAATTTTTCCTTCAGGATATACGTAAAAATAATTCTTAGATACTATTTTTTTACATTCAAATTAATGCTTAATGTTATAAACAAAGTTAATAAACAAATGCATACCTTATCCATCTCTAAAACCTTCGTTCCTTTAACAAAATTGATCAAAAATTTGTCAGGATTAAATAATATGTACGATTCATCAATATTTCATAATAATTGTTAATTGTTTAAATGAGTTTGATAAGGAACACAAACTTTCATCAATTTAACCAACAGAGTTCGTTTTTTCAACGGCATCAATTTAAATTACTTAGCAAAATCCTTCGCCTATAAATCCTTACCAACCAACAATAACTGTTTATTTATCAACATTTTTATAAACAAATTCACAAGCTGACTACTTGTCAACAAAAGGATGTTATTTTTTGTTACCAAATCAACTTCCAGTGACTCATACAGGACCTTATTTATTATGAGACTTTATCAGGTGATAATATTTGTTTTTTATGTTAATAAATGTTATACATAAATACAGATTTTCGTCAATTTTCAACTAGCAGATTTAGTTTTTTTTAACGAAATCAACTTTAAATAACTTGGTCATATATATTTCTTATATTATTTTATCAATGAGCCACAATTGTTTTTTTATAAACAATTTTACAAATAAAATCCTCAATGGTGGCTTTACCTGAAGTGCTGGTGCTCTTGGATGTAGCGTTCTTTCAATATTTATTCTGTATTTTTATTTTTTAATAAAGTTTATTCAAATCAATAACAAATGTTGTCGGCTGACAGTCTCCTAATAAAGAATGTCCTTTCTGAGTCACTGACAGTCGATTTTTTAACAAAACACCACGTCCATTTGTTGATAAGTAATCAAGCGTAAAAAAACGACAACCACTTCTTGAAAGCAGTCAAGTTCTGAAATTTTTAAATAAAATTGTTTATAAAAGAAACCATTACTGTTCGCTGATAAGGCATTATTAGAATATGATTTTCTAAGTGATATCTGTATTTGTTTTTTTGAAATTTATTTAAGCAATTAACAACTATTCTCAGATATTTATAAATCGTACATAGTGTATACTGTTCACAAATTTTTGATCAATTTTTTTTAAAGGAACAAAGTATTTAGAGCGTGAAATGGCTAAGATATGCATTCGTTTATTAAATTTGTTTGTAGGAATAACAATGACTTTGGATTCTTAAAAAATGGTAACTAAGCATTGGTTTCACATATACACTGAAGTAGCACTTTCACTCAATAATTTGTTAATATAAATATAAAATTTTTTTTAAATGTTGTAGCCTGCTGGATATTACTTCTAAGAAATATATGTCTTTACTGATTGCATACTGTTTTGCATAAATATAATTAGTTGCAAAAAAATTTATCCAGAAAATCTGCTTTTGGCCCACTGTGCGACGAGATACTTCGTTAAGTTAAACTTTCAATTTATAATTTTAAAAAATTCGTTTCTTTTCAGGTGCAACTCCTTATTTTGTTCTTACATGCTGGCGTCAGTCTGAGTCCATCCTGCGGAGTTCCAAGAATGCCAGCTATTGTTATGATGCCAAATTTACTTTTAAATATTTACTTATTTTATAACTTTTATAAGAAAGCCTACTTGGCCCCCAAAAAGACAAAATAATATCTACGAGAATCAATGTACTTTGGGACAAATTTCGTCATCAATAATGAGAACTTTTTTAAAAAACGATCGGTTTTAGGGACACTGAAAATAATTGAGCTACACAAATATTTTTCAAATGCAAAATTATTTTAGGAAGTCTTTAGCACAAAGGAAAAATCACTGAATCAACAAAAAATAAACAAAGATAAACATAATCAGGCTTTACAACATCTCAGCGCATCTCTTCTAAGCATTAATGATAGAAAAAAACTATACAAATGCATTGGGGTTGATGCATGTTTTAAAATATTTTTGTTCACAGTTAAATTAAAAGAACACTAAAAAATGTAATTACGACAGAAGTTATTTTCAAATGAGTTTAAATTTTTTTATGTTAAAAAGGTATACGATTGGGTCCAGAAACTCGAAAGAATAAACAAACAATTAGTACTCATTTATATCCTTTTTTCGACTTGATTATAAATCAAAGTTTGTAAAAGTTTGTAATAACCATAACAAAATTAATGTTACTGAAGGTCTTTTGCTACGCAGGTCGTGTTGGTAGGGTGGCCAGATGGCTTTTTCGGAAAATAAGGTCAATAAGAATTTCGAAATTCTCTAACTTTAACCGTTATAAATTTTTCCTTCAGGTTTTTTCAACCAAAGAAATGAATAGTCAACGAAAAAGATAAATTTTCAAACAATAACATTGCTTTCTACAAAAAAAATGCATTTTTTACAAAATACATTAATTTTCAAACAAATATTTAAATTCTTAGACAAAGAAAAGAATTTTTAACTAAACTGAGAAATCTTTAACTAAAAAAGTGATTCTTCAACCAAGGAGATTAATTTTCTACCAAAAAGACGGATTTCCAAAAAAAATACATAAATTTTTAACTAAAAAAGATGATTTATTAAAGATCAAACCCTGGATAACTGTAATTTGATAATTGTGAATTCTCTTTTGTTAAAGCTCCTTGGACTTTAACAAACACATTCTGATCACGTGTCTCGTGCTTGGCACTCGACTGATATTTGTCCGAAACGTGAACTTTTCTGTATTACGTTCAACTCTATTACATTAAATGTATATTTTATCAGTATCTATACCTTCGTCCGAGACTGCTCATTCAGATATTGCAAAATAAAGTACAAATTTTATTTTTCATGATTACTTTAATATTTGTTGTTAGTATTTGGTATTAATCGCTATGCGCAGTTACCTTGGAAAATGTATCATATTTCGTTAAATGTATATTATTACAATTCATAATGTGTATTAATATTGGGAAAGACGTTTTTTTATGGTTTAGTTTTGTATAATTAAAAAACTTGCACCCCTGATCGAGAAAAGGTCAATAGCAAATTTTTAAATCTCATTAAGGTGAATAATTTTGTTCTTAAACATTTTTATTGTACCTTGTGTCATTTTTTCCAAAAATTTAATTTGTTTAATTGTAATTTTATTTTTTACGAGTGAAACAAAAACTACGCGTCCTATCAATAAAAAATGTATAGTAAATTTGTCGATCTTTTTTTTTGTGAACAATTTTTCTCTATTCTTTTTTTTCGTATCTTGTAACTTTTTTCCAAAAATTTAAATTTTTTCAATTTTATTTTAAACGATTAAAAGAAAAACTACGCGTCCTATCATAAAATGAATAAGAACAAATTGATATATCTCTTTTGAGTGAATAAATTTTGTTAAGTCATGTTTTCGTATCTTGTGTTGGTTTACCAAAAATTTAATAAAAAATTTTTTTTAATTGATTACGATTGAAACAAAAACTACTCGTCGTATTAAAAAGTAATTACCAACAAATTTGCAGATCTTTTTTGGGTAAACAATTTTTTTCTATTGATTTCTTTTCGTATCTTGCATAATTTAACTGTAAAATAGATTTTTTTATTTTTAATAACACTTTACGATTAAAATAAAAAATATGCATTATTATAAATAAAATGGCGTAGAAAAAATGTGTGCATCTTTTTGAGATGAACAATTTTGCTTGTTTACATTTTTTCATATCTCGTATAGTTTTTCTGGGAAAAAAACCGACGAAGTAAAGTTTTATATAAAACTAATACCTTCTCACTAGGATGTGAATGTAAAAATGAACTTTTAACCACAAAACAGAAATTTTAAATTAAATGTTTAAATTTTCAACCAAAGAAATGAATTTTCAACTAAGAAGATGAATTTTTGATCATAAGGAATAATATTCTATCACAAAATACGAATTATCAACAAAATGTATGAATTTGTAACCCAACAGTTGAATTTTCGACCAAAAATATGAATATGACGAATTTTCAAAAAAATACATTAATTTTTAACGTAAAAAATATATTTGCAGTCAAAAATGGAATAGTTATATTTTCAACTGAAAAAAAATTAATTTTTGACGAAAAAAAATCATTTTTAACAAAATAGATACATTTTTCACCAAAGAAGTTCATTTTCAACAACGTAAATGAATTTTCAACAAAAAAAATATAAATTTTCAGCCAAAAATAGAATAGTTTAATTTTTAGTTGAAAATTTAGTTTTCAACCAATTAAAAACGAATTTTCAACAAAAAAGTTAAATTTTCAACAACAAAAAAGTTTTTTGAACTAAAATTGCGAATGAAAAAAAAAATTAAAAAGATAAATTTTCAAACAAACTCGGACTGGGTAAAGTTTCAGTTCAAACAAGTTCAAGCAAGTTTGAGCGCGCCTAAAGCGCGTGAATCTCGGTTCTCGCGCTTCGCGCTCGATAATGTATTTACCTCGCGCTACGCGCTCGGTCTTTGTATTTTCCCCACATTTATGCACAGACCATTTAAAATTAAAGGTCTAAGCGTCGACAACTGTAATTTGGTGATTGTGAATTCTCTTTCGTTAAATCTCCTTCGGCTTTAAAAAACACATTCTCATTGCGTATCTCGTGCTTCGCACTTGATTTTATTCAGATTGTGAACTTTTCTACATTATGTTCAACACTATTATATCAAATGTATATTATATTTATTTATGTACCTAGGCCTGGGATTGCTTATTTAGATGTTGCAAAATAAAGTACAAATTTTTTTTAACATGATTAATTCAATATTTGTTTCTTAATTTGCATTAAATTTTATTTTCAGCTAACCTGAAAAATGTATCATTTCAATAAATTTACATTATCACAATTCATAATATGCATTGGTATTGAAACATGCGTATTTTCATTGTCTTGTTTTTATGATTGAAAAAAAGTGCGCATACTATAGGAAAAAAAAAACAATTTTCTTATTAAACATTTATTGCAACTTGTGTCTTTTTTCGTAAATTTAATTTGTTTATATTCAATGTTATTTTTTACAATTTAAAATAAAAATACGCATCTTAGCTTGAAGTGGTTTTGAGGAAATTTGTAGACATAATCTAGGCGAAAAATTTTGTTAAATAAAATGACATTGTAGCTAGTGTCCTTTTTTCAAAAAAGGTAATTTTTTTTCAATATATTTTTATAACAAGAATTTATAAAATAATTGGTAGATCTTGTTTGTTTGAACAACATTTTCCTTTTCACTTTTTTCGTCTCTTATGTCGTTTTTCCAAAAATTTAATTTTTTTATTTTTAATCTTGTTTTTTACGATCGAAAGGAAATCTACACGTCCTATCAAGAAATTATTGATGACAAATTTGTGGCTCTTTTTGGAGTAAACAAATTGTGTTCATTTATTTTTTTCGTTTCTTATGTCATTTGTCTAGAAATTCCATTTTTCTATTTTTTATGCAGTTATTCACGAATAAAACAAAAACTACGCGTCCTATCAAAAAGTGATCTGTAACCAATCTGTAGATCGTTTTTGAATACACAATTTTTGTCAGTTCATCTTTTTTCGCATCTTGTATAGTTTGACCGGAAAATCGAATTTTAGATTTTCCATTATTTTTTGTGTGGTCTAAATTTGAATTTTCGATTTTTCAAAAAGATTCAAAAAGTTGTGATAATCTTGTAGGGTGTTCAAAATGCAACGTTTTTCTACCCGTGACATTGTTTCATATCGTGCGCTGTTTGGCTTAAAAGTCATAAGAATAAACTGTTCGTCTTTTTGAGTACTCCCAGATAACAAAATGCCTGCACAGGGTAAGCATTATGGGTCGCACGCGTGCGGATAAGGCCGCATTAAAGTCAGTTACACC
>CAKNWT010327028.1:7545-18334 GCA_932066315.1 Andricus coriarius | reverse complement strand
AAAAAAAAATTCCAATTCATTTGAATTATTTTGAGTTGCTTTGTAGTCATTAGTCACGTTTTTGGTTAGAAATTAGTAGGGTTTCAAAGATTGGAAGAGATTTGCATTTTTTTAAATTCTTTTTGAATTCTTATCAATTCACACTGAATTCTTTTAAATTCTTGAATTTTTTAATTCGGTTGAATTCTTCTAAATCTGCTCAATTCTAATTAATTCAATTAAGTTTATTCTTATTTTTAAATTGTTATTAATTCATTTGATTTTTTTTAAATTCACCTTGAATTGTTATGAATTAATTCGAATTTTTCTCCCAGGCCTCACAGACCCGTCCCTATATCCCCTATTGTACCCTATATTCAATTAAGGTCCCTAAAGTACCCTATTTTCAAGATTTGGTCCCTATGGTACACTATGACACTTTTCTTTCAGTAAATTAACTCATGGGTTAATCACTATTCAAGCCGGGACATATTTTTTAAGTGTCTTGAATTCTTTTGAAATATTTCAGGGTATTTTTAAAGATTCCTATAAATTTTTAATAAATCTCAACAATTTGAAATAATTTTAACTTTAAAGAAAGAACTTTTGAAAGAACTTTCACTTTATTTTAAAATCTTCTAAAGCATTTTTAAAAGCTTTAATTTGAAATATTTTAGGGAATTTTGAAATATTACAAGGAACTCTTATTTAATTTCATTAATTTGTAGGGATTTCAAAGATTTAAATAACGATTTCACTTTTAAAATAGTTTCACGGGATTTTATAATATTTTAGTGGATTTTATAGAATTTATTCACGAGAAGTGAAGCGTTTCTTAGGATTTCAAAGGCTTTTAAATATTTTAGAGAATCTTAAAAGATTCTGAGAAATTTGTTATTGATTTCAATAATTTGAAGGGATTTCAAAGTGATTGCAATATTTTAAAATTTCGGAAGATATAGAACGATTTTACAGAATCTATAAGGTTTTAAGATATTTAAAAGATTACTACATTTTCCAGTATTTCAGGAAAAATCATCATAGAATTTCACGGAATTTTTTAATATTTTAGTGGATTGCAAATAATTTATTTACAAGCAGTGAGGTATTTTGTAGGTTTTCAAAGTTTTGAAGAGATTTAAAATAATTTTTTGAAATTTACCCTGAATTCTTATTAAATTATCCTGAATTCTTTTGATTCTTTGTAATTCGTTGAATTTTTCTAAATATACTCAATTCTACTTAATTCAATCGATTACATTTTTTTAAAATAGTTTTTCTTTAATTGATCCTCAGGATCAATTGATAAAATGATTAAAGGATTTGAAATATTTAAAAATATTTTTTCAAATACCTTTGTATTTTCAAGAGCTTTAAAAAATTTAAAAGGATTTCAAAAGTTTTTAAAGGATTTTAAATATTTTAGATTATTTTAAAAGATTACAAAGAAATTTTTCATTTATTTTGATAATTTAATGGGTCTTCAAAGGATTTTAAATGTTTGAGGGTATTGTAAAGGATTCCCAGGCGTTTTCAAGGGGTTTCAAAAGATATCGAAGGATTTGAAATATTTTAGGAAGTTTTAAAAGATTACCAGAAATTTTTTATTTATTTCAATAGTTTTGAAGAATTTTCAAATATTGTTTGCAATTAATTTGGAATTCGCCCTGAATTCTATTAATTGATCCTGAATTCTTTTAAATTCTTTTGAATTCTTCTAAATTCACTCAATTTTACTCAATTCAATGGATTTTTGAAAAGTTTTTGTTTCATCCATCTTGAAGTCTTTTAAACTCACCTTAAATTCGTTGGCATTTCATCAAATTCTTTTGAATGCCCTTTTAATTGTTTTTAATAAACTTGATTGCTTTTTAAATTCAGCTTGATTTTTTATGAATTTCTTTGAATTATTATTTCCCTGAAATCTTATAAATTCACTCAAATCTTACTGAAATCTGTGGAATTTTGTCGATTTTTTAAATTATTTCCAATTCATTTGAATTCTTTTAAATTGGTTTGCAGTCATTAGTCACTTTTTTGGTTATAAATTAGTAGGTTTTTCAAGATTTAACAGATTTTAAATTATTTTTTGGAATTCACCCTGAATTCTTATTAATGTACAGTTTTTAATTTCTCTTGAAATTTTCCAATACACTTGAATTCTACTAAATAAACTCAATTCAACTTAATTCAATGGATTTTCTTTGAATTTTTAAAAGTTTTTATTTTATTGATCCTGAAGCATTTTAACCTCACCTAGAATTCTTAGCCATTTCATCATATTTTTTAGAATTCCCTTGAATTTTTCTAAGCTTATTTCAAAGTTACTAAATTCAATGAAGTTTTTTCATATTTTTAAATTGTTTTCAATTCATTACAATTTTTTTTAATTCACCTTGAATCTTTATGAATTTGATCGAATTCTTCTCATTTACCTTGAATTCCCTTAAATTCATTCAAATTTCACGGAAATCAATGGAATTTTTTGATTTTAAAAATTGTTTCCAATTAATTGGAATTCTTTTAAATTTAACTTGAATTGATCTGAAGTCTTATGAATTTATCCTGAATTTGTTACCCTTTGAGCGTGAAAAAATACCCTATGAGCGTGATAAAAAGTACCCTTTGGTCCCTATATTTTATCCCATAGGGACTGAGGCCTGTTCTCCTTTACCTTAAATTCTTCTAAATTTGTTCCGAGTTTTACGGAAAACAATAGAATTTTTTTGATTAAAAAATTTGTTTCCAATTAATTTGAATTGTTTTGATATCTTATTAATTTATCCTGAACTTGTTACCCTTTGAGCGAGAAAAAAGTACCCTTTGGTCCCTATATTTATCCCATAGGGACTGTGAGATTGAAATTTTGAGTTGCAATCTTAGGGATATGGTACATACATTAATGTTATTAATATCTGCACAATAATTGATTGATTGACCCCTTTTGATTTTGTTTCAGAGTAAAATGCTTGGGTAACCCAGATCGTGAGGGTTCAGTCAGTATTGTAGGAGCCGTATCGCCACCTGGTGGTGATTTCTCCGACCCTGTGACCAGTGCCACTCTTGGTATTGTCCAGGTCTTCTGGGGATTGGATAAGAAACTCGCCCAGCGAAAACACTTCCCCTCCATTAATTGGTTAATCTCCTACAGTAAATATCTCCGTGCCCTGGACGACTTTTACGACAAGAATTTCCAGGAGTTCGTCCCCCTCAGGACGAAAGTCAAGGAGATTCTCCAGGAGGAGGAAGACTTGTCCGAAATTGTGCAATTGGTCGGTAAAGCTTCTCTCGCTGAAGGCGACAAAATCACTCTCGAAGTTGCGAAGCTTCTCAAGGACGATTTCTTGCAGCAGAACAGGTTTGTCTTAATCGGAACTTCAGGGTGTCTACCCCACCTGGAAAACTTTAAATTGTCAGGGAATTTTTTCGATAGCGTGCTTAATTTTTTTTAAATTGCTATAGAAAATTAAATAACAAACATTCTTCATTTGGAAAAGTTCAGAATTCATCTTTAAAATTTAATTGGTTGAAAGTTAAACTTTTTAAAATTATTTTGTTTTGTATGAAATGAATTTTTTCAACTGAAAATTTAACTATTCTATTTTTGGGTGAAAATTGATCGTTTTTAGTTGGAAATTCAAGTATCAGGTTGAAAATTCATTCTTTTTGGTAGAAAATTAATTTTCTTGATTTCAAATTTTTCTCTTCCTTTATTGAAAATTCTTTCTTAATTAAAAATTCGTATTTTTTGGTTGAATTCAAATGTCTTTGATTAAAAATTAATATCTTTTTTGGTTGAAATATCAAGTACTTTTTTAGTTATTTTTGTTTTGTTTGAAATGAATTTTTTAACTGAAAATGTAACTACTCTATTTTTTATTAAAAATCTATCGGTTTGCTTGAAATGTTTACAGTTTGTTTGCAATTTTTTCTCTCTCTTGACTGAAAGATCTTCTTAGTTGAAAATCTAACTCATGTTGAAAATTCATCTTTTTTTGTTGTATTTAACTGTTTTCGATTAAAAATAAAATCTTTCTGGGTTGAGATATGAATTAATACATTTTTCGTTCAGAATTCGTCTTTTTGGGAATGAAAATTTAACTGGTTGAAACTTAAACTTTTTAAAATCATTTTGTTTTGTTTGAAATTAATTTTTTCAACTGAAAATTTAACTACTCTATTTTTGGTGTAAAATTTATCGCTTTTAGTTCAAAATTCTAGTATCTGGTTGAAAATTCATTCTTTTTGATAGAAAATTAATTTTCTTGATTGAAAATTTTTCTCTCCCTTTATTGGAAACTCTTTCTCAGTTGAAAATTCGTCTTTTTTTGTTGAAATCAACTGTCTTTGATTCAAAATTAAAATCTTTTTTGGTTGAAATATCAACTGCTTTTTAAAATTATTTTTGTTTTGTTTGAATTGAATTTTGTTAACTGAAAATATGACTACTCTATTTTTTGTTGGAAGTTTATAGTTTACAGTTCAAAATTCAAGTATCTGGTTGAAAATTCATTCTTTTCAGTAATCTTCTGGGTTGAAAATTGATCTTTTTGCTTAAAATTTTAACAGTTTGTTTGCAATTTTTTCTCTTTCTTGACTGAAAAATCTTTCTTAGTTGAAAATTGAACTCATGTTGAAAATTAATCGTTTTTGGTTATATTTAACTGTTTTTGATTAAAAATTAAAATCTTTTTTGGTTGAGATATATATTCAACTATTTGGTAGAAAATGTTTCATTTTTTGTTGGTAATTCAACCATTTCGTTGTAAAAGCAGGTATTTTCCTTAAAAATCGTATTTTTTGTTTAAAATTAATATTCTTTAAAAAATTAATCTTTTTTGAAAACTCGTCTTTTTGGTTGAAAATGAAACTACGTGGTTGAAAATTCGTCTTTTTTGGTTGAATTAAACGGTTTTCTGATTGAAAATTAGAATCTTTTTGGGATGAAATATTAACTACTACATTTTTTGTTCACAATTAATCTTTTTTCGGAATCGAAATTTAATTATTTGTTTGGTTGAAAAATAAGCTTGTTGAAAATTTGTTTTTTCTTTGGCTGAAAATTAAGTGTTTTGCTGAAAATTGAACAATTTTTTATTTAAAAACGATCTTTTTTAGTTGTAAATTAATCTTTTTTGGTAGAAATTAATCTTCTTGGTTGAAAATTAATCGTATTGGTTGAAACTTCAATTAATATAGTCAGAGATTCAGAATTTTAGTTCATAATTAATATTTTTTGTTTAAAATTAACTACTTGGTCGAAAGTTAAATTTTTGTGGGAAAAATTCATTTTTGTTGTTGAAAATCCATAATTTTAATTAAAAATTCATCTCTTTGGTTGAAAATTCAATTAGCCCAGTTGAAAATTCATCTTTTTGGTTGAAAATTCAACTATTTCACTTAAAGATTCATGATTTTAATTGAAAATTTATCTTTTTGTTTTAAAATGCAACTAATCCAGTTTAAGATTCATCATTTTAGTTGAAAATTCATCAGTTTCGTTGAACTTTCATTTTTTGAACTAAAAATTTAATTATTCCATTTGTGGCTGAAAATTGATCTTTTTTCATTCAAAATTCAACTATTTCATCTACAATTTTTCATTTTTAGTTGAAAATTCAAACATTTCGTTGTGAATTCGTGTATTTTTTAAAAAACCCTCTTTTTTGGTAGAAATTAATTTTCGGGTTTGAAAATTCATCTTTTTAGTTGAAAGTTTGTCTATTTTGGTTGAATTAAACCGTTTTTGATTAAGAATTAAAATATTTTTTGGTTCAAATATCAACTACTACATTTTTCGTTCAGAATTCGTCTTTTTAGAATGAAAATTTAATTACTTGGTTGAAGATTCATCATTTTAATTAAAAATTTATGTGTTTGGGTAAAAAATGAGCTTGTTGTAAATTCTCTTTTTCGTTGGTTGAAAATTATTATTTTTTACTGAAAATTTACTAATCCAGTTGAAACGTTAACTGTTCTGTTGAAAATTCATCTTTCTAGTTGAAAATTCAACTATGCCTGTTAAAGATTCATCTTTTTGGTAGAAAATTAATCTTCTTTGTTAAAAATTCCTCTTCAGTTAAAAATGCAACTATTCCAGTTGAAGATTCATCATTTTAGTTACAAATTCATATTTTTGATGGAAAATTCAACTACTTGGTTGAAAGTTAAACTCTTGTTAAAAATTTTACAATTTTGTTGAAAATTCTTTTTTTTGTGGTTGAAAATTAATTTTTTAGCTAAAAATTAAACTATTCCAGTTGAAAATGTATTATTTGGTTGAAAATTCTTTTTTTTTTTAGTTGAAAATCAAATTTTTTAATTAAAAATTTAACTAATTCAGTGAAATATTCCATTATTTTAGTTAAAAATTCATCTCTAGTTGAAAATTGATTTTTTTAGCTGTACATTTACCTATTCAATTTTTGGTTCAAAATTAATGTCATCGGTCTAAAATTCATGTTTGTAGTTGAAAATTAAACTATTGCAGTGTAAGATTCATCATTTTATTTGAAAATTTATCTTTTCGGTTGAAAATTTAACAATTTCGTTAAAAATTGTTTTTTTTTTCTTGAAAATAAATTTATTTAACTGAGAATTTAACTATTCCAGCTGAAAAGGTAACTATTTTGTTGAAAATTCGTTTTTACTTCAAGTTAAAAATTAATTTTCGTAACTGCAAATTAAACTATTCCATTTTTGGTTGAAAATGTATCTCTTTTAGTTGAAAACTCAATTATTTTGTTGAAAATTCATAATTTTTAGTTAAAAATTCAAATATTTGATTACTCATCTATCTTGTTGAAAATGCAATATTTTTACTGGAAATGTTACGAGTTTGAAGCGCGCGTTTTAAATTGAATTTAATATAGTGTTTGTATTAATTTTGCTTTAAAGAATAGTCGGTAGAAACTTGTCCTAATAAGAAGTTTCTTATCCTTTAATAAAGTTACTTACACTTGGAATTTTCAGGGCATTTTTTTTCTATGATTGGGGTAGAACTGAATTTTTCTATAAAATGAAATAATTAATTTACAAAATTATTTTCAGTTACTCGCCTTACGATCGTTTCTGTCCTTTCTACAAAACTGTGGGCATGCTGCGCAACATAATCGCATTTTTCGACATGGCAAGGCATGCTGTTGAATCCACAGCTCAGTCGGACAACAAAATTACATGGAACGTCATCAGAGACAGTATGGGAAACATACTTTATCAACTAAGTTCCATGAAGTTCAAGGTAATCTTTCAGAAACCATTTATCTAAAAAAAATGTATTGGAACTTTTTCGCACTCAAAATTTATATTTAAAAAAATGGAGAAGATTTTAACAATTAAAATGGCGAGACCAGGAATTAAATGCAGATTATCAAATTCGTAAATCTCAGAGTTTTGCAGAAACTAAGGTTTTTTTTCCTTCAAAAGCTTTTAAATTCGAAAATCTTTGGTATTTAATTTTTGGAGGTTTCGAATTTCAAATTTCACAATGTTTTATATTCAAATGTAAAAAATGTGAGGGCAATTTCGCTATTTAATCTTTCAAAATTTCATATTAAAAAGCCGTGGTATACACTTTTAACTTTAGTAATTTTAGATGTAAATAAAAGGCAATTGCGAATCGAAAAGCTTAAAATTGTGTAATTTCAAACATTGGAATCATATTGTAGCAATCTTGTTTTGTATTATTTTTTTTAATTTTAATTTTCAATGTAAAATCTTGAAATTGTCCAATTTTTGGTTCAAGATTTAAAGAAATAAATCATTTCAAATTGAAAAATATTTGATTGGAATATTTCAAGAATGAATAATAATTCTAAAAGAAGTGTTAAAAATTAAACAATTTGAAATTTAAAAATTGTGTTACTTAAAATCAAAATAGATCAAACTTCTACTACTATTTTATGTAGATCCCTCAGTAATTGAATAATTTCTTTAATTTTGAATGGTTACTATTTTAGAGTTCTGAATTTTTATGTTGAACTTGAAATTTTCAATTTTTCCCTTTCATAAGTTTTAATTTTGCATTGAAAATTGAATTTTGAAAAGCATATTTAACAATTTAAAAATTATTAGTTTTCAAGCAATTTAAGCTTACTTAAAATAATTGAAGTTTTAAAGGGTTTGAGTTTAAAAAAGTTATATCACAATTTTTGGTGACTACAATTTTTTTCAGTTTCAAATGAAATTCGCAGTTTTTGAAGTTTCAAAGTTCCGCGGAGTAGACATTTTTCATTTTTAATGTAATGTTTTTTAAATTACTATTTATTTTGAAAGTTTTTTTTAGAATAATTCAATTAAGTAATATAATAAAAAGTAATATAATTTAAAATTTAAAAAAAATTTAATCAACCAATTTTCAAAATTCGAATCGAAAAATGTTCAATTGCTAACGTTTTGAAATTGGCCTATTTTCGAAATTTTAATCTGAAATTTTTCAATTTTGAGAGCTTCTGTCTAAAAATGTTTCATATTTTTTAATCAATTAAATGATTTTAAATCATTTTTTTATTATTTTATTTTTAGTTATCATTAATTTTTAAAGTTTTGTCGGAACGACTGAAAACTCTCGAAATATAAAATTTCCAGCACTGTAATAATTTCAAAAAAGAAAAATTCGAAATAGAAAATTCGGAAAATTATAAAACTGTCGAAATATTATTTTTTAATCAATTAAATGGTTTTAAATCAATTTTTTATTCTTTTATTTTTGGTTGTTATTAATTTTAAAAGTTTTTTCGGGACGACTGTAATCTCTCGAAAAATAAAATTCCCAGCACTGTAATAATTTTGAAAAAGAAAAAATTCCAAATAGAAAATTCTCGAACAGTTAAAAATATAACCGAATTAAAAAATTGACGAATTATAAAATATCCGAAGCTGTCCGAATTTGTTCCCGAATATCAACAGTTGAAAGAATCGTTTTTTAATAAATATCATTTATTTAATTAAAATACAATCATGAAATATTTTGATCAAGGAATTTTTTGTTGTAAATTATTGTTTAAATATTTCATTATTGTATTTTAAATAAATAAGTAAATAATATTAATTAGGAATTTTTTTAAATTGGTTATATTCTAGAATTTTATAGTGTCGAATATTTTAAAGTTCAGGAATTTTGTGTCGAGAATTTTCAAATTCGGTAATTATGTAAGCTGTTCGGGAATTTTCTAATTCAGAATTTTTATATTTGGCACCTTTATAATTTCGGGACTTTTCTTTTCGAAAATTTTCTTTTTCGGAAATTTTAAACTGTCGGGAATATTAATTTTCGTAATTTTTCATTCGTCCCGTTTTTGCATGTATTTTGCTTCTGAAAGGGCATTTTTAACATTTGGGAATTTTCCGCTTTATTATTCACAAAGTTTTTCCATTTTTTTAATAAATTATACAGTTATTTTTTTATTTTTTAAGGTTTGTAATTAAGAGACTTTTTAAAATATATTATTATTTATATAATTGTAAAGAGCACGAAGACGTAGTGTTTAACATTTTTTTAAATTATTTATTCTTTTTAACTCCAGTTTTTTTATTCAGAAATTCTTTTACTATTTATTCAATTTTAGAGAAAATGACAAACCGGAAGTTTTTTTTCAAAATTTTTAATGTACAATTTTTTACCATTTTAATTGCTAAAATCTTCTCCATTGTTTTAGGTAAATTTTGAGTACGAGAAAGTTTCTACATGGTCAAAAAAATTGTAGTTAGCAAAGATTTAAAAAACTTTTTTAGTTTGTTTCTGGTTTATAAAAATGAGATTTTATCCTGGAAAAACTGAAAATATTGAAATTTTACAAGGTTTTTGAAAATTCGGCATATGATGTAGTATACGAAAAAAAAATATTAGCGATTTCTGGAAAACTCTGAGAATTACGAATTTTTTAAACTTATTTTTGCTTTGCGGAATTTCAAATTTCACATAGTTTATAAGGAACCCAAAATCAATTTTTTATTCTTTTATTTTTGGTTGTCATTAATTTTTAAAGTTTTTTTCGGGACGACCTGCAAAACTCTCGAAAAATAAAATTCCCAGCACAGTAATAATTTCGAAAAAGAAAAAATTCGAAATAAAAAATTCGGAAAATGGTAAAATTGTTGAAATATTTTTAATCGATTAAATGGCTTTAAATCAATTTTTTATTCTTTTATTTTTGGTTGTTATTAATTTTTTAAGTTTTTTCGGGACAACTGAAAATTCTCCAAAAATAAAATTCCTAGCACTGTAATAATTACGAAAAAGAAAAAATTCGAAATAGAAAATTCTCGAACAGTTAAAAATATAACTGAATTAAAAAATTGTCTAATTATAAAATATCTGAAGCTGTAAAATTCCCGAATTTGAACAGTTAAAAAATTGTTTTTTAATCAATATAATTTATTTAATTAAAATACAATAATGAAATATTTTGATCAAGGAATTTTTTGTTGTCAATTATTGTTTAAGTATTTCATTATTGTATTTTAAATAAATAAGTAATATCAATTAGGAATTTTTTTAAATTGTTTACATTCCGAAATTTTGTAGTGTCGCAAATTTCCTAATTCAGAATTTATATATTTTGGCGCATTTATAATTTCGGGAATTTTAAACTGTCGGGAATATTAATTTTCGTGATTTTTCATTCGTCCCGTTTTTTCATTTATCTTGCTTCTGAAAGGGCATTTTTAACATTGGGAAATTTTCCGCTTTATTATTCACAAAGTTTTTCTTTTTTTTAAATAAATTATACAGTTATTTTTTTATTTTTTAAGTTTTGTAATTAAAAGACTTTTTAAAATATATTATTATTTACATAATTGTAAAGAGCAC
>CAKNWT010327026.1:22169-39320 GCA_932066315.1 Andricus coriarius | reverse complement strand
AAACCAACTTTGGTCGTAATCATACTTTTTGCAGTTTCACGCGCCCCTCAAGTCCTATGACGAGAAATTCATTAGAGTTATCGAACGATCAACGGAAGCTGCACAGTTATTATAGAGGTTTACAGAGATGCGGTAAACAGCGCGGATTGACGTTTGACTGAACAATTCCGGAAATTGGAAGTGGTCGAAATCAACTAACGTACAACCAATGTGCAATTCTGCGCGCGCATCGATTCGAGTAAAACCACTTCATTAAAACCCGCGGTGAAAACGCAATTGGAATACATATAGAACGCAAAAGCAGCAAATAATATCCGACTATTATATTTGGTAAGCTTGCGGGACTGTGTATTCGAAGAAGGTTTCAAGTTTCTCGTACAGAGCAAAAAAAAAGAAATAAAAAAAAATAAACAGAAAAAAACAGAGAGACCGATTGGCAAAACGATCAACTTGGGGTAGGTCTGTATCTTGTAGTTTCTCCGTTTCGCAAATAAATAATTATATATATGCGCGCATCGCTGAATAGGGAATAGTGCTTTCCTCTGGTGAAATAGTAACAACACATATATAAAATCATAAAACGGTAAAACAAAATAAATTATCAAATATATTATACCTCGTAATAATATTAATAAGAATATCGTAATAATAATAAGAATCTGAATCAGCGTTATATATTAATATTCTGGCTATATATTATTAAATTATTAGATATGCGTATGTATGCTCGGGTAGCTATAACTATGCAAAGTGCCCCTTCCTTCGAAGTAAGAAAAGACGTAAAAAGGCGGTAATATCAGGTGATCACAATTCAGCGTGATTTGGCTCTTTGAATAGCTAGCGAACTCGGTCCTGTATCTGTTCTTGCGTCTGTATCTGTCCTGTTTGAAAACATTTACGCAATTTCCACGTAGAGAAAAACAAAAACACACTAGAGAAACAATAAACAAAGATTAAAGAACAAACGGATTGCACCCCAACCTATGAAATATCCATGTGTAACGAGGTTGTGAATATTGTAAACCATCCCTTGGATAAAATTGCCTTTTAAACATAACTATCTCCAACCAATGTAGAATATAACAGTAGAATATGTAAAGTATAAAATATAGTACTATAAATCATCATCATCCTTATCATCATAATCACCATCCAGTAGGGTACATCCTTACATTGTGTCGCCTATGCATTTAAGTCCCGATCGTGGAATGTCTCTTGAGATTTCCACTATTTACTTTCTGCTTATTACATTTGCGGTGTGCAGTTGAATTGTTATAATTATAGACTTTAAGTGTAATGTAACAAGTAACACGCGTTTTATAGTTTAATTTCATATTAGAGCTGCTGAGCCACGTTATCGTAACTTTATAAAACAATGCATAGGACAGAAATTTCGTTGTCAATCGAGCATCAACCCGTAATTCTGAAAAGTGTCAATCTGTGTGCTTTAGTCTGATGCAACATTTTTTCTTCAATATCGACACGTACTAAAGAGACCCGAGTAACTTGCGCAGTATACTTTAAACGCGAATTTAAAACGAACTACGCGAGTAGAGTCTCTTCAAGACAGGTCGATACATTAATGTTTGACATAGGTAGATGTTTTTCTTTCAACGTTGCATCTCTAATTTTTGTGTGTTTAGGTGCATTTATTAACGAAGAGAACCGAGATCTAATATGAAGAAAAACTATAAAATTTCAACAACTATACGACTCACCCTGCGCATCGATGCATTACTTCTGTTTACATTAGGTTAATGTTAATTAATAATTAATATTCTTTCCTGCTGCTTGTCAACTCGCCACTTAGCAGCAACTACGGGAGGAATTGGCACCACGTTTGCTCCCATTTTGTGTAAAATTCCATTAAAATCTTTCGCAATTAGTCTCTTTCATCTCACACCGCACATTCGTTTAGTTTTCATTTTTTATAACTTTATACATAGGGTCCTCGATCGACACAGCGATCGATTACCACAGAAAAAAATAAGGCTGACCACGTCCTTCGCTGGAGACGGTACTCTCCATTGACATTATCCTTTCGCTCACTATATCTCTTTTGTTTTATTTTTTTTTGTTTTTTAAGCGTAGATCCTATAAGATTTGGTGTTCGTTATAAACTGATTAAGATACCGGCCCTTCTTTGGCTTGCCACGCGTCGCACTCTCGCCCAGAGCTGTGCAGAAGGATGAACGATGACGACGACGACGAAGACGAAGACGAGGTCGAAGACGATGATGACGACCACGACGACGAAGACTCTCATTCACGCACGTGTCACGATCATCACAATCACCACGAACGAGCGAGGGAGCGAGCTGGCGAGCTCTTTAGGAAAGCGTGTTCATAGTATCGTTTGTCGCGGCTGATAATGCCAACGAGCCGGCCATAAAATCGTTAAGGTCAATCTTTCTTGCTTCGGGGTGTTTGAATTTAAAGTGTGTACGCAGGTTGTCGCTACGCGTGTACGTGGCACGACAAAGAGGACATTCAAACCTGCCGGGGAAGTGGACGTGGTAGTGGTTCCTGATGTGCGTCACGACCTTGCCGCACAGCTTGCACCTGTGAAGGTTGCAGCCGCCTGGCACCCGGTCAAAGGTCAGCCGCATGTGCCAGGCTTTTGAACCTGCAACATCAACACAAGACAAGTCACTCAACACTGTTGTCTCCCGACCTACGAGCCCTAGTTGTTGGCTCGCTTGTTTTCTCTCTATACGGCGCAACGAGATCCGATCGAGAGAGCCGGAGAGAAAAGAGAGAGAAAGAGAGATAAAGAGAAACAGAGAGAGAAAGGCAGAGCAATTTTATTATCTTTCATTTACTTCATTTTTTCCAATTTTTGTCTCAAAACGCGCTTACAAGCTCTCGTTCAAGCTGTCGAGTACGCCAAGGTACGTGAAAAAGATATGGGGCTCCATGGTATAGTAGCGCTAAGCTGGCACTAAAATAATGCGTGCCGATTCTCGTCGCTCAACCTCACATCCAGTCAATCTTTTCAAAAATTTACCAGTCGTCAATATTATAGAAAATTCATAAAAACATTTAACTTGACTTTGTTAAATACCAACATTGTTGGAATTCAGAAAAAGCAATATTCAAACAAGAAGACAGAACCTGATACCACTAAGTGTCACATGATTATTATTATGTGGTATGAATACAGAATTAACTAATATCATTATACTTTGAGCCGGATATGAACCCGCCATCTCGTTTCTTAATTGAAGCTACGGCTTAAAGTGTGCTCTTTTTAGACCAGCAGTCAAATATCAGCGATGTTCGAACCCCGGAAGATGTGTAATTTTTAGATTTAAGGGTTCCAAAATCTCTGGTATTTTAAGAAACATCATTTAAATAGTCGGTATGACCAGAAACAATGGTTTCTTGATATCCAGCTATGTGGAATTGTCATATCACCCATTTTTGAGAAATACAACTATTTTGCTTGGATACTGAAACCACGATTTCTAGTTGCTTCGAATACTTTTTCCAAATAGAAAGAACGGCTGGTTCATTTCTTCCATACAAAAAATAAATAGATTACATTGACCTTCGAAGCGCACACCAGGTAAATTTCGCCCAGAAGATGATTTTCTTTTTATTGCTATATCTAATTTAAAGTTTTTAACAGCTATTATATTTCAAATGGAAAAAAATATGTCAAAACAAAAATGCACTCCCAAAGTTAAACTTCGAACTTAAAACACTCAGATTTTGTCTTCTTCATTTATTTAGTTAATTTGTATTCAGTTTGCATCAAGCTGAGTTCAGTTTTCTACTTAAAGCTGAGTAGCATGATTTAAAAAGCTTAATTGTATCTTGATGATGACACAATTGTTGATACTGTAGTTAACAAGGCAGCTCGAAAGTTTTAAGTTCACGAGTAAGCTTAAAAATTTCGAGCGCTCTCAACTTGATTTTATTAATTCGATGTCTAGAACTCAGCTTGACTTAACTCAACAACAAAAAACTATCGAAAGTCTTTTAATATGTTGTGACTGAATGGAGGCAGCAACGACGACCCTCACAACTTTGTACACGTTTATATACACAAATTGGGAACGATTAAGAGTACCTTTGTTAGAGCGGGACCATTGGTTAGGTTCGTTAGATTCTCGCATGAGAGAAAGAGAGAGAGAGATAGAAACAGAGTGTCAGTTGCGTGTGATTACTTTTAGTGAGAGCAACACAGGCGTGGTTGATGCGCAGGAGTGAAAAACGAAACTTAAAAACAGGAAGAGGAAGTGGACAAAACGCCAGTTATTAAACGAAGGATGGTGTGTTATGGATGATGTCGTTTGAATCTTGATCAACCAAAGTCTCCCGCATGAAAAATATTTATAAAACCATTGACAATAACCCTTGAATGTGTGTATAAAAGCCAAAACATACATACACGCATACACCCACATACACACAAACACACACGCGAGTTTACGATTCAATTAGCTTCATCATCTTCATTTATTTCTCAAAAATCTGCCAGTACAAAAATATTACAATTGTTTCCACGTCGTCTTAAGTCTTAGGAAGGTAAATGTCGTTACGCTTAGGTACTAAATACCTAATATAAATATATTTATTTATGTATGAGTATATTTATAAGTTAGATTTTAAAACCAAAATTAAATACTTATGACACCACTATCTATAATGATACTATGCGTTGGTGTATGGCACATTACGGAATTACATGAAGGTTCTCAATGATTCATCAAAAGGAAAAGCAGAGAGACCATTAATGAAGCATAGAGACGATACTTTCTTTTTCTGAATTAAAAATAAATAGTATTGTATTAACGTTGGTCCAGCCAAATTTTAAACCTTATTTCAAATAAGTTTCTACCAAAAGGTATGTTACATTCCTTAACTTGGGTTTGAAATTCGGCGACGGCTTTTCAACGTCGATAAAATATACAAAAGTTCTCACAGTAACCAATTCAATACTTAAGGGTAAAATTAGCCACTCTGATTATTTTTGTACATCCTTAAATTGTTAGATTGGACTATAGCTATTAGGGCTTGGTTTCAAGTTAATTGTGCAATAACCTTAAGTGTCAAAACCTCGCCCTTATTAGAATTTGCCTGAGTTAAAGGAACAGGAAACTCAACCCTTAGCTTTTGCTTCTCTCCCTGTAGCTATCACTGAGAAATATTATCGATACAGGAAAATGTGATGAACCCAGAAGAAAAGCTAATTAACCCAGAGAATAAAATACCGAACCAGGAAAAAAGAAAAAGAATAGTAAAGTAAGAAGAAAAGGGTAATGAATAAAGCGATATTTGCTCGGATATATAATCTTTACTAGTCCAACGAGTCCATCGAGGAGATCAGAAAAGAATTTGGAAACCTTTATCTAAAACAAGAGTACACGTCTCTAAAAATAGTAGTTTGAAGCTGGAATCAGCAATAATGTTTTAAAGATTAAATCTTAATATCCTATTACCGAGAAACCCGATTTTACATAAACTGAACCTATTATATACGTATATTTGAAAACGAAAATGCTGTGTGATACGATCAGGGTACGTTCACGGTAAAAGAATGAGATCACTCGATCAGACAACTATATAGAGTATATGATTCTGTAACCATCTGATTGTGTACTGAATATAAGAATAAACTCGATTCTAATGCATGACTGAATACGAGATCACAAAGTAGGAAAAAAGAGACCTTAAGCCTAAGAAATTAGTTAAGTGCTCTATTCAGAAGAATGGAAATATTAAATACTAAGCAGTGGAAAGATGCCTCCAAATAAATTAATTTCTAATAGGAAATATTTTCCGTCACACTTTACACTTGACATAGTTGCCAGGGCAAAAACTCTCCGGTTTACCCCAGGCGTGCTATAGCCTATCCTTCCTCTATTTGAATAAGACTACGAGTAGAAAAAGAAAATTTAAAACGACCCCTATTTTAAGAAACGACCAGAATTTACCAAATATTTGTAAAATATAGTCAGATTCACCGCTTTGAAGTATTGATTGAATTAGACAAAGGAACTATTCAGCAATCAAAGAAGTGCGGCAGTTGGGAGAACCTGAGGCGTACACAAGAGTTGAGTAGAGAGAAGTTTAGCCAGACTTCAAGTTCAACTTACAGGAGGTTTAGAATCAGTATTGAGTGTTCAGTCTTGGTACTAAAACTAGCTTTAGACTGAAAGACCCCTGATTTTCTATGTGAAGCAACGAGAGACAGAGGGAGAAAATACTGAACGGAGGAAAAAGCTAAGTATCAGATTCATACCAGAAAAGGTAAGCTTTTGGCAATACAAAGTAAAAACTTCGTCCAAATCAACGAAACACACACAAATAGTGACAAAGACAAACCCGATCAAGCTTTGTCATTGTCCTCAAATCGAAGCTTGGTCTGATAGCAGGGGCGCAACAACCCCGGTGTCCTGGGTGTCAGGGCATCCAGACATTAGGTCTAGACTCTAGGACACCCACTGGTAATATGCGTGGGTGTCCAAATTATTAGACGGATAAAAAATGATCTGATTTTTGAGGATGTGAATTCCTTTTTTTTTTTATTAGTTTTTATGTATGGGACGGCTCCGACACCCACTCCCTTGTGACTTGTTGCGCCCCTGTCTGTTAGCGTCGCGAAGGGAGAGAAGATCAGTCAAGCGTGAAATCCTCTCCACTCAGTTTCCTCCGTACCCTCGTAAAAGTATACTATCGCAACAAAAAGTTCTTTACAACCAACCCGTTCTATTCATACGAGAACTTCTGAGTATGACTGTACGCTTTTATATACTACAATATGAATTGAATTCAAAATGGCAATAAAAGATCTTTGGCTAAAATACGTATGAAATTAAACCTAACTATAGCAGTCTTTTTAGAATGAAATTTTAGTTAAACTCAATTTAAATAGTATAAAAATCAGTCACGTTAAGGACCTCACAACACCATCTTTTAGAATTGTAGATCAATTTCTTTGAAATTTTGAAATAGTAGTTTGAAATAGCCTGAATGATTTTTACATGATATCGGTAGTGTCCAGAAAAAATAAACTAAAGCCTTGAGTCGAAATATTTGGGCATCTTAGAAACTTAAAGTGCGAAGAAAACTTATGCAAATGACTAATTGTAAGTGTGTAATGAATATTTCGAATTAGGATACTTAAAAATAATATTAAACTAGAGAATTGAAAATAACACTAAAACAATGATTCTTCGCTGTACATAATACCTATTACGTTTACAAATACACGGCGAAACGGTTAATCCCCATGAATATTCATTCAGAAGTTTGCTTCGTGTGCAAGATTATAATATCAAAGCCTTACGCAGTCTCATGTGTTATATGAATAAAATAAAGCCCCGAGGACTCAAAAACCATGCTTTATTTTCTCATGGAAATAAGAATAAAAGTCAGTCAACCTTTCACCGTTTCGCTATATATATATGCAGTCCTTTTTAGATTTAATACAATTATTTTAGAGATTAATCCGACATAAATATAGGTTTTACTCTCGACCCTGGCCCTTCCTACGAGGTACGTTTATTGTCGCTATGTGTCATAAGAGAGTTTAGTACGAATTGAATTTAGTGTAATAGGAAACAGCCACCCAAAGAATCTTATTATAATACAAGAATTTAAAAATCATTTCGAATAGTTGATCTGATAATTGAATACTACTGGGAGGTAATTTCTTTTAATTTGATGTCAATTCCCTTAACTTTTCCGAAATAGAACAGAACCCTAATTTAAAAATTTCTGGTTTATTAATTTATTAATTCTTTCAATAAAAAATCATTCTTAGTTTTTTTTAAATAAACAGAACTACATATCTTAAAATCCTTTCATAATTTTCTTCAGAACTGGCACATAAACGAGTTGAGTATTTATTATGATAGTAGTTTGTCATTTTTGACTGCTGAAAAATTCATTGATTTGTACGCCATTATTTGAAAATATTATTCTTGAGAAAAATTTCGATTTTTTTTTACTTTTTACTTTTGTGTAAAACACAAATAGACATTGCAAATGAATAATTTTTATAGTTCGAAAATGAATGACGTAGTCCTTAAAAAATGCAGACAAATAAGAACTCAAATTAAAACAAATTAGCATTGTACCACCCAGTCCTACAGAGCGTTTATTCTTAATACTTAAAAATTGCCTATCTTAAAGTTCTGTATAACAAGCGTATTTACTTTGATCCGGTTTCTAAGATGAAATATTAAATGACTCATTTGCAGTTCAAGATAAAATAAATTTAACAAAAGGATAAGTTTTCATCGAAATAATTCTTGCAATTAAATAATTACTAAGACACTGACAAAAATAGGTTTTACCATGATAGACTAATACAATAAAATTTTTAACAATTTATTTGTTTTCACTTTTAATCCTTGCTGAATTATTCAGGAGATAGTAAAAAAATTGTATCCCACAATCAGAAAGTTTTTTAGGATCCCTTTTGGGTTTGCTCTTTTGCAAAAGCATTTACAGGTATTAAAATAGTTGTTATTCTGGCTTTTGAACTGTGTATATAATTATTCGTTATTATTATTAGTTGAAAGTCTATTAGAGTTAAGAATGCTCTGTAAAACCGATCTGACTGTAAACAATCCATGAACTCTTTATTTTCGAAAAAGGTTCTTTCTAAAATGCAGTAAAATTCATTGCGATGTAGTCTGCCTCACATTGGCGTGCGATTTTTTGAGGATTAAGTAAAATTTGAACTAATTTAAGACGAGCGACCATGATGATGGGAATGAATGGAAATCCACGAAGAGATTGGTGAGTGGATTTGGGTCCTACTAGAATGAGGGCCTGATTGGTTTTCTAGACCTAGAGAGTAAGGCTGTACGAATTCCGGATGCTTGGTCCTTATGTGGACCTTAAGGTTGTCGCTACGAGTGAACACGTTATTGCAGTATGGACATTGGCAATTCTGCGACTGATGGGATCGGATGAGGTGCCATCGGTTACTGATCGACTTGCCACAATGACGACAATCGTACAGTGGGGGACGACAATCCTCTCCTCGCACCCGGACGAACATATCGTACTGATTCGCGGCTGCACTCCCCACGGTCGACCCCCGAGCCTCCCTTGGCTTTTGGGGTTGCAACGCTTGAGGCATCCAGCAGGACAGCTGGAGCTCTGTTGCATGACCTTGCGGGGTAACCCCCCCTCTCTTCAGTGAGACACCAGTGGCCAACACTGTAACAGAGAGAGAGAGAGAGGGAGTGGTTCGGAGGAGACAGAGATATATGAAGAGAGTGAGAGTGACAGACCCCCTTTCAACCCTTAGCAACAACACAAAGATCCTCGGATATGTGCAACGCATTCGCATTCACACTTTCATCGATCACTCCTAGCTTTCCTCTACCCTACACGCGAGAGAGACTAGAGAGACTGAGAGCAACAACTATGCGAGAGAAGAACTGTATATGGGATGTCCCATTTTCACCTCTTTAACCGACTTCCTACCAAACTTTTCTGAAGTGGGAAGCACTCTTTACATCTTTTAACTCTAATCACTAGCTTTTCTCACATCCACACAATTTTGTTATGATGGAAGCTTCAAGTAACGATTGACCTGATTTTCTTATTCCTGGCTGAAACCTGAAGCTGCTGATTACTAGATTTAAAAATCAAGTACTCCCGGAAAAATTCTATAAAAAACAGCAGCTTGTGAATTTAACTTTCATATTATATACATTAATTAAACTTTTCTCATTAAATCAGGGATTATAATAAAATTCGCCTTTGGTTTCGACCTGGATTCTAATCATGCAAGCGAATTCAATTGAATTTCAGTATATCCATTTGAATTCATACAAATGTTAAATCAGTGCAAGTGAATTTAATGGAAATTATAAATGAATCCAAGGCGAAATAAGTTCACTGAATATACAGTAGTTGAAATAACCTCACAGAATTCGAGTCAATTGAATCAAATCAATAACATTTTTTCCCCAGCACAGTTTCGGTATGATTTGTGCGGATGCCATGTTTTTCAACAATTTATGACTATTTTAATATCAACAAAAAATGTGTTATCACTCCAGCTTTGATATGGGGTTTGAAGCCCTTTTTATTGATCATAACCATTTTCTGAAAACCAAAAATTCATTTCTTCAGCAAATGCTTATGATCAATAGAAAGAGCCGAAACGAAAATACCTCCTTAACGTACAAATGAACTTCCTTTTTTAATTTATAATTAATTAATTTTGCATCCAAAACAGAAACTAAAGTCTAAAAGAGTTCAGTTCCAAATTAAAGTTTGTTCTCAAAAAACGAACATGTAATTTTAATTAAGGCTTATATTTTTCTGACAATGAGGGTATGAAATTCGATGAGGGAGTTTCGTTTGAAAGCGAGATACTTTTTTGACAGTTTTTTTTGTAACAAAGCTTTTAGTTAGGAGGGTTGCCTTAACAAAAAGGTTGTAATGAGACACCTGGTATAAATATGGGGAGGGTCGAAAAGACTCGTACCCCCTGTTCCTCTCTCTCTTCTCTCCTACTTCCTCTTTCCCTCATTCTGTCTCACTCACTCACTCTCTTCCTCTCTTGCAGCCTAGCCTACGAAGCACTCAATAAAGTACACACTCGTTACGTCATAGGTGGAGAGAAAAGAACCGTTGCAGCAACTGTTTGAGATGTAAATATCCAGACACTGCTTCTAAACACCAGTGATTTCCATGTTGCAACTGAATTCTAGTGTTCACAGTTTAAAGCAGTGCTTACCAAACTTTGTTTTTCAAGTGAAGTTTCATTTATGTTGATGAAATTGGAATTAAAAAATGTTCAAAAAGATCAAAGGCTTTATATTTGATGAATAAGTGCTGCAGCAGGTTTTTTTAATTGGATTTTCACTCCTCCAACCTTAATAACGAAGATACATACAGACACGCTGACATGATCTCTCCTAACTTCAGTGTGCTTTCAGAAACAGAGTGCTTCAACTCTGAGCTGAAAGCGATATTCTATCAAAATTCGATTTCTACAAACTGAAAATAAACATTGATTTGATAAGGGTAAATAGATAGTTGAAATCTACTTCCCAGTCATTTCGTAATTGCTGAAAATCATATCTGAGAAGCTTCTCTGAAACAAATTGATTTTAAAATACTGTCAAAGAACTTCCTATCATTCTGGCCTATTTCAGCCTTACATAAACACGGATTTGCACTCCGCTTGCAATAAACTTGCCTGAGTGAACGCTGACCAGGCAATAACTTTGATAAAGAGGCATTGACGGGGTTTGAGCAAACGATTGATTTCCTACTCTAAATCGAAGCACTCTGAAACAAAATCAGACCACAGGGGCTTGCCGTTTTAAGCACAACTAAACTACGACCTATCTCTATCCTTTCTCCACACAACTAAACATGCGATCTTCGACTCTACGGATCACTCTCCCTCTCGCTTTGATTGGCAAGACTCTTGAATTTGAAGCGCGAACCCGAAAAGTGAAAGCTTTCCATCCATCCAAGCCGAGCCGCGCTGCCTCTTCAAAGAGGTAATGGAACATCGAACAAACTCTTTGCGGGATTCGAGCGAGAGTCCCCTTATTCTGATCCTCTTATCGAGGTAGAAGAGGTAACTGAAGGTAATAAGGGCGAGATATGGCGCGCTAAGAAGCTTATCTTCGAAAGGAGCCCCTACCATCATCTTAAGATGCATTGTACGGAGACCTGTACCACAAGACAGCCTGTTTCACTCACGAAGCCGCTTTGTCGTCGAATCTGGATGCACTCTGGATGCTCGACCCTGATCACCTTTACAGGTGCTTTGTCTATAAAGCTCCAGGCAAAAAGAAACATCCAAGGAATGGCACGCAGAAGCTCCCCAGACTCAGTTAAGTAATTTGAAAGAAGAGCTTGCTTCCTGAGAAGCTTTTAGCAAGAATACGAGTCTGAAAATTGATAAGAAATTCACCAGATTTACCAACAGTGACAAACCAAGTTTATTCTACTGGATTCGTTCGTTGCAGCGACTGAGAAAAGTAGAACAGAGAATTTTTTGTTCCGAAGAAAGCCTACAATGAATCTAGAGGGGAAAGTGCAAACTAAAGCAGGTTATCCCTCTCGTCATATGACCATCACAATTTTTCAGTTACTGTGTTTTTAGGCTACGAAAAGCAAAACTATAGAACGAGCTGAGTTTCCTCTAAATCTAGAATTCATGGATAATACCAGCGACCCTGCAATTTGAATGTTTGCTAGCTAGCTGCATTTGTATTCGATTTTTTCCTGAGACTGCTCACTAGCATTGCACTTTTGATGGCGTATATAGTTTTATTTTTTATACTAGGTCAAAGACATAAATATTCACTGGCAAAACTGTAGGATTTCGCGCCTCCGTCTCGTACCAAACGAGATCGCGATGCACAATATCTTAAAAATAGCGATAAAATTACAAAAAAGTACTCTACGAACATAAATATATTAAAAATTATTATTATTTAAAAAAATTACAATTTGCACCGCTAGCGGACAAAATATCGATAATTGTTACGCGTGGAAAATAGAGTCTTAAATACAATTAAGGTAGAAAAATATCTCTATTTGTGTCGTCGATTTAATAAAGACGATAACATGGAAGTGGCTGAAGGAGCCACTGATGAAAAATCGCGAGCGGCGACAAACAGGACATAAAAACCTACGTGTCGACGAAATTCGCATGACTTAGCTCAGTAGCATGTTGTACTGGGTGTTATTGTATTCTAAAGCTAAGTCGGGATGTTTCTGTTTAATGTGAACCTTTAAATTGTCCAATCTGGTCCTACTGCAACCGCACATGGGGCAAACAAAATTTCCTGGTTTATGCGTCAAGTAATGATTCTTAACATTTGACACTATTCTCCCACAAATTTTGCATTTGCTAGTGTAAGTGTGTGGCAGCTTTTCGAAATAGTCTGACACACTCACTCTCTCTATGTCCGATATCGGCACGGATTCAATGCCCGGAGGAGTAAAAAATGCCGAATCTGCAAAAATAGAGAAAAGGCGAAGATAATAAGAGCCTGAGTCGGAATGGCTGAGTTTGTCGAAATCAGGGACGTATATGGAAATCGAAGTGGCGAGAATTTATCGTTATAACGATCTGACAGAAGAGTAACGCATTAGCACAGAATAAGCACCAATAAATGAAGAAGCTTAAATAATCGACGCTGCTTTCTCAAACAAGCATTTCATTTCAATTGAATGAGATTTTGTTTTGGAAAACAGCGCTGACAGGACAGATTTTGCACTTACGATTATTCTGTGATAGCTGGTCAGAGACATGCACTGTCTATGTAAAGGCATACTGTATTATAAATATTATGTATCACTAATTTACTAACTCTATTATTATCGTTACTGCTTAGTCTTGTACTTAAGAAAGGCACCACAAAAAGCCTAAACCTGGTTTATATCAGCTTATGGGCATTGGGACTAGTTTCTCATGACTATTTCGAGCTGATATTTTGTAGCTCGAGAATCCTTATTCAGTCTTCGACGTGTTTCACAACCAGCGATACTGCCATCGACACACGTGCATTTACAGGACAAACTGCTGACTAGGTTGCAATGCTGCTGTCGAAGGAGAAACAAATCACGGCCAAACATGTAGCTTTGTAAACTTTTCCAACATGGAAGTTTTTTATTTTAAGTATGTCTCATTGAATTTGTTTCACTTTCAAAACTAAGTCGGCATTCTACTCTGGTTCATAATCAGTCGAATCAAAAACGCAACTCTGATCTAGATTAATAGTGAAAAATATGAGTTAAGTTTGAGAATCGAGTGATTTGACTTGGAAATAACACTCGAGTGTCGATGGATGTTATTTAATACTGATACCATAATCGTGGTAGAGAAAAGCTGAATTAATAAATAAATAAATAGTATGGAAACTTGAGTTAAGGTGCGGCAAGAAAATCGCGTAAATACTAGAAAAATGGCTCTTTAAAACTGCCCTTGCGTTTATGTTAGAGAATACTGTTGTATCAAACTTCGTCTAAATTGAATCGCGTGTACTATTCGTGACGAGAGGCCGAAGAAATATGCTTAAATATATAATAAATAGGGAAGATAAATAATTTAGGATTATGAATGATAATAGAATACCGTTTCTAAGAATAAATTAGGTTATGTACGCGCGCACTCTCGCATGCTAATCTATAAATTAATTATAATTGAGGACACTTCACGTCCTCGGACTGCGAGGGCAGTTTGTAATATTAATACTCGTGTCGAGGTAATACTTTTTTTTTTAAGAAAGAAGCGAGTATTGTATTAAAATTCTAGTTCTCCCGAAAACATTTGTATAATTTTTGAGTGTCCTGCATGCAACTTGTGCACCATCGTTCGATCTTTCTCTCAACCGCCTAGGTGAGGTAAGACGCTTCCGATTTGGCTAGGAAGTGTTTGGCCTCCAAGCGCATAAACGGCGACATCAGGGATCCTTCTCGTATCCCGTGCTTCAGCTTAATATGCCTTTTGAGATTGTCAGACCTGGTTAAGGATATCATACAGATGTGGCACTGATACTTGTCGGGGAAATGAGATTTCATGTGTTTTTTTATGTTGGCTACGCTCTTGCCACAAAGCTTACAGCTTTCCGAGCTGAGCTGTGAGGTCTCTAATTTATTGTGACTGTCATTACTTATGTCCTTCTCTTTTTTGTTAGTCCCTGCCGTTCCTGGAATACAAGGATCCCATTTCAATCATGGATGCAATTCAATCACTCTGCTTTGGCACAACAGAATCTACTTCATAATTAAGTATCAATAAAAAAACGAAAGAAATAAAATCATAAATTAACGTAAACGAAACAAATAGTTCTGAATACGTTTAATAATGCACGCTCTACGTCAAAAGTCAGTCAGAGTAGTAGAATAAAGAAGTAGAAGGTTTCTTCTTGAAGGGCACGCTTTAAAAAATCAATCGACGAAAGGAGACTTGAAGATGCGCAATATGACAAAATACCACACTCGTAATTCTTATCGCACCTACTTTTAGCAACAAAAACAACAATAAATAGAGAAAGAGAGGGAGAGAAACAGTGAGAGATAGAGAGAGAAGTGCACACCTCTACTTTGATTAAAAAAAATGAACATAACGAGTGACAATAACGAGCATGAGAAAGTGAGAAACGAAAATCAAATCAATGATAAACTGAGACCGAATATGGAAATATCTGAAGATATTAGCAGCGATACCTTTCCGTAAGGTGCTTACTTCCTTCAAAAACACCGTAAATCATCACCGTTTCATCTTCGGCTTTTCAATCCCGTGGTTCACACGCTATGTACTCTCTCGTTACTCTCGTTGGATAATGAAACAAACAAAAGGAAACACGCGGATTCGCGACGCAACGACAGTGTGCTCTCGGTTCTCTTCGCTCGTCTTTGCTCGAATGCGAGTGACGACGACCAAGACGACCAAGACGACTCGCTGCGAGGTCGAGCGATAACACCATGCATCAAAATGAAGTAAAGAGAGACGTGAGAATGTAAGATCAAGATCACATTAGGCATGTTGATGTAAACGCGAAAGGATATAGGACAGAAAAAAACAGTATATAAGAAAGAGACATGCAAAGAGAACCCCGTTGTGAAAAATAAATATTTGTATGTATACAAAGTGCACGACTTTTATATCCTTAAAAGATTCTACTCAAACAAAGATTATTACAACAAGTTTTCTTTCAATGCTACATTTTCCTCTCGCAAATAAAGACAAAGTTATCTCAAAAATATTTTCTTCTCTCACAAGGAGAGATCGCGAGGTGCGCGACGCCGAATCGACTAGGGCTTAACAAAGATAAAGTATATCAAAGTTCATTAGATTCGTATTTTTTCTTTCGATATGATGCGTGAAAAACGCTATAGAAATGATATGTCTATTCTTTTCTCACAAAATTAGTGTAGGACTGTATAAGCGCCAAGCCCGATATCCGGAATGTGCAGTGGCGATTCGAGTGTAAATACTCAAACCTCGAATATCGGAAATTAAAGTCCATTGGATCGAAAGAAGAAATACGAATGATAGATTTTGATGTACTTTCACCCTATAAAGTTCCAGTCAAATCCGCGTCCTGCATTTCGCGACCCCTCCTTGTCAGATATTTACCGTCATACATTTAATAAAAAACAAACCCCTTATTGGAAACAAGTCACTTTTTTACTTGAACCAACTAAGTTGTTTTTAATGAATTATATGAACGGGCACTTTGTATTTTCATACATATTATGGCTCGTTAATTAGACTTAGACCGTAGATACAAAGTGTAAGACAACGAGAGAACTCGACAGAATCAACAACCGCACGCATCAACAGCCCACACACCATCCTCAAACACAACGGAGTACACGCATGTATGGTCCATTTGCTTGTACCGGTTCCCAAACCATTGCGTATTAAGTGCTCGATATTAACACACTCATATAATTACTACCACAATGACATAGCAAATGCACGATACCATCACCAAAAACACTAAGAACTTATATAACAAAATATACACACACACACATATATATATATATATATATATATATATATATATACATGTAAAATATATATAAATGTATATTCCCCGTCCTTCAGACTTAACACTCGACTACGCTTGCCAGACTTGGAAATAGAGGGATGCCCGTCTTACATGACTAGAATACCAATTTTCACTTTGAGGTCTCACCGCAAACGTTCATGCATTTCTCCCTCGATTTCATAGAACTAACCTACGTCCCGTTCTCCCGGCACTGCTTAATTCCATTATATGAAAAGATATTAGCGATAATATTAATCTCTGTAACTGATTGTTCAGTATTTTACGTGCAATACATACTGCTTCAATAAAACAATAAATAAGAAAGTAAAAATTAAGTAAAAAGTATCCTTCAAGCAGCCGGAGGTACACCAGGAAGTATGTTAGCTCAAAATCAAATTTCAATTAAAATGTTTGAAAAATCTTACCATCAAGACCATCAAGCATTTCGGGCGGATTGTGATGTTCGGATGATTCTATTCCCTGTACACTGTCATTTGGCGTTCCTGTCGTCGGTCCTCCATCTTCACCTAGTAATCCAACTGGATGACCCTGCACACGGCAAATAATGACCTTTTAAAACACACATTTTAATCAATTGAGAAGTCAAAGTGGCAGATATTTTTGCCAATTGTATCTGTTG
>CAKNWT010327026.1:5845-19040 GCA_932066315.1 Andricus coriarius | reverse complement strand
CAGGTGTACATGCTTGAGAGAACTGATGTGCCACGTTGTTTAAAATAATATATTTGTTGTTTAATTTATGAATCTTGAAAATTGAACGTAATTCAAATTGATTCCAGTCTATGTAAATTTATCAAATAAATCAACCTTTAAGAAATATTCAAAGTAGTTAATAAAGTTAAAAATTCCTGTCCAAAATTCTAGGCCTGAATACTTTCAAGATATGTCTGCAAAAATTTATTAGTCTACTCTGCTAATTTTTCTCATAACATTTTAGAGAATTAATGAAAATTACTGTAAAAATATACATTTTTCACAGACTTAATTTAATCAACAGTTGTCAAATCAGTTACCCTAACATGTTGATTACATATAAAAGAGCTTACACAAAACCTACATTGCTCTACAAACAAGCATAATTTCAAGAAACAATCACACATTCTTAATTGTAATAAAGCCAACGACGTAAGCCCTTCTATACGCCTGTTGGCTAGCTACGACAGCGCCACCAAATTGGAACTATTGAGAAGAAAGTTGAATTTCAATTCAATATTAACGTAAAATCCTATAGTAAACAATTAATTTTAAATCGAAGATTAATATTTTTGATTACAATGAATTGATATTCACTGCTTTTTTTCATAAACACTGCCCAAATAACTTCGAGATGCCCAATAGTTCGCGTGTCAGATGGCGCTGTTGTCAAAGTCACAGAGGTACCCTACATGCGTATTCATATCAATAGTTCTATCTGATTA
The DNA here is from genome assembly GCA_932066315.1 of Andricus coriarius. Classification (NCBI taxonomy): domain Eukaryota; kingdom Metazoa; phylum Arthropoda; class Insecta; order Hymenoptera; family Cynipidae; genus Andricus; species Andricus coriarius. The sequence goes on along the minus strand of CAKNWT010327026.1, from coordinate 18,294 downwards.
AAATAAACCAATTATGCTTTTATAGTAATTAAGGAACTTATTTTCCTAATGTACACAATTGCAAATTATTTTCTTCAGAGCTTTAATTCTATACCTTCATCCCACAGAAATTCAAATCCAGACGCATTCCTGAATTTTATTATTTCACAAATGCGAAATAATTATTTAAAGTTTTTGCAATAACATAGTAGGTAAGTTGGCGCACGCTTATTTACAAAAAACTATAATAGTTAAGCTCACAAAAATCAGTCTATATCGTCTGAATACTTGCATAATATGTAATTGATAAAAAATTTACAATCAGTCGCTTTTATAATATTTTATCTTTGAACTTATGATTACGAAAAAGATTTTCATTGAATAAATGAGGCTTTTATGCGAAACATATTTAATTAATGAACAATCCGTGGAAAAAATGTAAATCGCATGTCAGGCTATGTACTGGTTTGAGTTGTTTCCTTACCGTCATGTGTTACCTCTAAATTGACTTGAAATTAAAATAACTTATTATAATATTGAGCTATCTAATTTCATTGAAAAATATGAAATCAATTAATTATTAATATCTCATAATATCAAACAATTATTGTGGTGTGCCAAATATCCGAAGTGGCGGGTAACTTGACACAGGTGCAGTACTTTAGAAAAACTAACATTAACCTACTTTATATATTTTTTATTTTAAAAAAAATTCTTTCACTTGCTATAGCCAATATACGAAACTACCCAAAGCAAATTTTTCCATTATTTACGGTTGTATATTTTTATTTTAAATTCACTTTGTCTTTTAGGTGCGCCAACGTACCCTTCACTCCTCTACAGCAATCAAAAATCAGCCAGCAAACTAAACAAATACTCATATAACAAAATCCAGAAAAAAAATTAATTACTTACTGGGAGGGAAATGTTGTCATGGAAATCAGGCATATGATGATCCAGTTCCTGTTTAATTGGGGCTTGCGGTTGAGACGAAGGAGATATAGGTCGACTTCCATCCTCTATATCACCTCCTATAGTGTTATTTAACTTTGGAATCACCGTAGGACTTGATTTGTAACTACATTGTGAAGATGCCTGAAAAAAAAAGAATAAACGCTTAAGCTATCCTCCATTATTTTTTTATTTTGCACTGCAAATATTTGCACAATTTTTTACAAAACAAATATTTAAGTAACAGGTTTTCAATTAATTTTAGACAAAAATCCTGGAGTAGGAGAACCAACGTTATTTTTTAGGGCTAAACTTCTATTTAGTTTGAAATTCATTCCACTTTTTAGCAATTTCTACACTCATTCTAATACATATTTTATCCTTAAAATTCTCAATAGTCCAGGCATTACGTCGAAATAATGAGTGAAATTCCAGAAAAAATCCCACATCCAAGACGGATAATTCCCATTGCATTTTAGAGCAAAATGTCCAACGGGAAAAAGAAAGAGGACAAAATTATGAGAACATTTTGTTAAAAGAATAATGCGCTATCTTCCATAGGTTTCGAGTTATGATATATTGAAAAATCCCCACTTTTATGGATTTTCAGCGAAAAATCACTCAGTTTCAAAAAACACTGTAAACCTTTGCACCTAATTACTGCGCGGAAAAGTGTTTCACAGGTAAGTAAAATTAGACTCAATTTTCTCTGGTTAAAAAAAAAAGAACAATGTCCTGCCTATAATAGGTCAAAAGTTATGATCCCTCAAAGTTAGCCATTTTTGCCTGTTTTTACGGGCAAAAAAGTGAGTTCGGTTTTTTCAAAATAAATCGAGTCAGGTTTAGTTTGCATTGATGATACCAAAATTGTCATTTTTTTTGTTGCATTTTTGACTAAAAACGAAAAAGTTGTGTTTTTGTAAAATACCTCGATTCCTGTGGATCCTACGACAAAATTTATACAAAACAAATGAAAGTGGAGTAAATTTAGCGTAATTTAAAAAAAAAAGTGTCCTAGCCCTAATAGGTCACGAGATATGACCTTGGAAAGTGCACTCTCCATGCATATGCACTCTCCTGCTATCACCACTTATGATTACCTTTTGGCCATTTTTTAGTAGTTTTGCCAGAAAGTGATTGTATTTGATTGGAAATGTGTAATGTTTTTTTATCCATAAAGAAATATTTTTATTTATAATTGTTTATAACAAAATCTTATAATAACCACAAGTACTTTTTGAGTATTTTTGTGGCAAAAAGGTAATTATAATTGATTAAAAATGTGATGTATTTTTTCATTGATAAAAAAATAGTTTTTTAATAATTGTTTATGACAAAAACTTGTCGTAACCAGTTTTGAGTACTTTTGTAGCGAAAAAGTAATTATAATTAATTAAAAATGTGATATATATATATATATATATTTTTCATCAATAAACAAATAGTTTTTTATAATTGCTTGTAACAATATCTTCTAATAAATACTTTCTCTGCATTTAATTCCATACTTACTTCACCGTCTTCGCTGGTCATAAAAATACAGTCACTCCAGAAAATTGTACCAAGCTTAGAAATCTATAATGCTTATCTTGTATAAACACTTCATCTTTTGAGTGTCGTGCGAATACACGTTTATTTAGAAAAAAAAATGGAAAACAAGTTTAAACTTATGCATAATGTCCGTAATTCATTCAATTAACAAATTCAATGATAAATAATTTTTTAATCCATTAATTAACTCTTTATTTTTCAATTACTTAATTTTAGCGTATTGAATTATTTCATGAAATTATTTAAAGAACTTTTAGATACAACCAATTTATTTAATTACTTCTTTATTTACTGATTTTTTAAAATAATGAATTACATTTGATATGTAATTACTTTCAACTAAACAATTACTTCTTGATTTTTAATGCTAATAATGGTCACAGAATATTACGTACAATTTACAGAAATCACTGCGAATTACAAGTGTCTTGCTGGTAAGTATGGAATTAAATGTAGAAAAAGTATTCATTAGAAGACAATGTTAAAAACAATTATTAAAAAACTATTTGTTGATTGATGGAAAAAAATATATCACATTTTTAATCAATTATAATTACTTTTTTGACACAAAAATAATGAACAATGGTTATAATAAGATTTTGTTATACACAATTGAGCCGCTAGATAGTGTAAGGGCATATAAAATCATGGCCATATGTTTCAAAAATTAAATTTTCAAAATCGATTTTAAAGACAACAGGAGCCAACCAGAACGGCCATGTGAATTTTATATGCGCTTACACTATCCAGGGGCTCAATTATAAATGAAAATATTTTTTTCAGAAAAAAAACAACATATTAAACATTTTCAATCAAAAACAATCACTTTTTTGCCACAAAAATACTAAAAAATGGCCAAAAGGTAATCATAAGTGGTGATAGTAAGCTTTTGTTATAAACAATTATTTATTTATTAATGACAAATTACGTACTATAAATTATTAATCAATTATATACACTTATTTGGGATGAAAATGTCGAATTATGACCGTAGTTCTACTTTACGGTACGCCCAGGCGCCTCTATGCATGGAGAGTGCACTTTCCAAGGTCATATCTCGTGACCTATTAGGGCTAGGACACTTTTTTTTTTAAATTACGCTAAATTTACTCCACTTTCATTTGTTTTGTATAAATTTTGTCGTAGGATCCACAGGAATCGAGGTATTTTACAAAAACACAACTTTTTCGTTTTTAGTCAAAAATGCAAAAAACATGGAATTTTTTAAACCTTGCAATTCCCAACATAATAGAACTGAAAGACTATTTTTTTAGATGTACGCAGATTTTTGTAGACTCAATTTCATCCTCTAGTATGATTAACGCAAACTGAAATTTTCTCCACTCCACTTTTTCCCCGTAAAAACAGGTTAAAATGGCCAACTTTGAGGGATCATAACTTTTGACCTATTATAGGTAGGACATTGTTCTTTTTTTTAACCACAGAAAATTGAGTCTAATTTTACTTACCTGTGAAGCACTTTTCCGCGCAGTAATTAGGTGCAAAGGTTTACAGGGTTTTTTTCGCTGAAAATCCAAAAAAGTGGGGATTTTTCAATAGACCATAACTCGAAACCTATGGAAGATAGCGGATTATTTTTTAAACAAAATTTTCTTATAATTTTGTGCTCTTTCTTTTTCCCGTTGGACGTTTTGCTCTAAAATGCAATGGGAATTATGCGTCCACGCCAAAGTAACTGTTCGAACTGTTAAAAAAAAAAAAAAAACCGGTTTGGCAATTGATCTGTTCTAGAATTTTTGATATCTCAAAAGGGATAGATATCTCAACGAATCTTTCTCACTAAAAATATAAGTAGAATTTTTTCGGGAATTTCACTTATTATTTCGACGTAATGCATGGACTATACTGTAATATCTAGTTAAATGAGTTTAATGGACAGATGCTCAGGTTGGCAGGTTCAAGGAACGTTGCAAAATGAGGTCAAGGTTACGAAGAGAAAACGCAAATACTAGAAACAAACTGTAGTATCTAGCAGGCAAAAATAAATAACTTGGATGAAAAAATAAATGATAAAATTGAAAATTGTTCCATTGAAAATGCTAAATTGCAAGCTTTGGTATTCTAAAACACAGAAATATATTCATACATCATTTTCACTACTTTTTACGGTAATGACAAGTAATCCTGTATAATTTAATGATGATTTAAACCAATTAAACCATCAAAACTTAATGAAAATAATTTTCCAATTCATGTGCTGTTACCAACTTTTTTAAACTTCTGTTATGCTTTTTCATTTGTTTCAACTTTGAACACTGCAATACCTTTCATAACTTAAGATTATGCAATAGTCTATAATTTAAAAAAAGAAAAACTAAAGCTCTGTCGTGTAAAGCTAGAAAATATCGTTTGTAGCAATGAATGTATTATGACACACATTTCCTGCTTATATATTGCCGTGTACATTGTTGGTGTAAATTATGCACGTGTTTTACTTGGCAACAAAAAAGTATTTTAGAAAATTGAATTTTACGTTCATTGTTTGAAATTCAAAACTTAGACGAAAAGTAATTTATTTACTTCTTGTGAATAGTTCTATTGTCTCATTATAAACGAATTAATAATTTTAATGTAAGAATCACGGTGTAGGAGTTCTATTCTTTGCTTGCAAAAATCAATCAGTATATTTTAGAAACTCTGTAACATTTAATCAGTAATAAAATCCTCAATTTATAAAATTGACTTCTAATTTACAAATATTATTCAATTACAATACGAGGTACAAGTAAAAAAGGGAAGTCGAAAAAAAAAAAAAAAAATCCTTTGTTAAAAACGACATGGCAAGTTTTCTATATGTTACGTACTTTCCACGAGACTAAAAAGTTTATTATGTGCTATAAATGTTCCAAAATTAACAGAAGTAAAAAGAGGCCTTGGCTAAGATGACGTACTTCATTGTTACATATTCACATTTGTCAATACAGCTGTTTCCATTATTTAGGAAATCGAATAATTTTCGTTTGAAACGTAGAAAAAGGTTTCATTATTGACTTGATAAAAGTATTGTTTTGAAATGGATGGGTTTGAAGACATGCAAATTATATGAAAAATGAATAAAGAACAACTATAAATATTAGAACAAAAAACTGTTCCTAACTATTCCTTTAAAAAAATTGATAATTTAAGGCTAGCTTTGGAGTAAAAATTTTCTGTTTAACCTGTCAGGCAAAAAGAAGTGAAAGATGATAGATAAAGGAACTCGTTCTTCCTCGCTGTTACATAATAATTTAAAAAAAACACTAAGTACAGCTATATTACTTGTGACATATGATTTGTTTCCCTTTATAACATAAATGCCTGGATTGTAAATGTTGAACGTTTTTCTATAGTTTAAACATTTCGGTTTGTAATATTAGGAATTACGTAAGCGAGTATAAGGTAAATTAAAAAATGGACTGCAAGGAAGTTACCTTTTTTAAGGTGCAAATGAGTAAAGTACTTTTTATACAACTTTTGATGTATGCTTGCAAAGATAAAGTAGTTTTGAAAACATAATGAATGAAAGAGTTCAAGAAATCTGTGAAACGGTTTCATCTTTTATTTTGGCTATGTATTTTAAATTAGTGACCACCGCTTACAATATGTACCACAAGGAAGTGAAAGTTTTCAAAGTTCAAAGGACACTGGGCAGAATATCTTGTCCATGACTATGCAGGAAGATTCGAGATCCTATTATGAAAAATAGATTATATACTTGCTTCTAAAAGTTAAACATGAAAATTAAAGTAGCCATGAAAAAAATAATTTAAACAAGAACTTCCTTAATTAAGAGATTGTTCTTTACCGTCTCTATTTAAGATTGTTACTCAAAGATTCACGTTAAAATTCTAGTTTTAAGTCAGTTAATATTTAAGTGTTATCTTTTTCTTCCATAGTCTATCAGAATATTTATCAGACAATGACAATTAAATCTACAAAACTGTATCAACAAAGTTGTTTACCGTAAATAAATATCAATATCAATATAAAAATTCAATGTAATACACAGACGATAAAATTGACTTACAAAAACTAAAAAAAGAAGGGTTTTTTTAATTCCTTGAAAGATTAATTGCATAATACATAATAAATTCCAGTTAAATCCGGTTAACCAATGGTTCCAAAAGTATTTAAAAAAAAATCATAATGTAATATTTTATAAAAGAAGGTAACATTTAATTTTGCCTTTCAGTGACTATATTTAGTGTCAGCTGATCCGAGTTTACACTCGGAACATGGACAGTTCTAGATTTCGCTTACATTTTGCAGACGGTTGTTTCTGTTCAAAAAAAAAAAATGTTCGCATATTACGAAATTCTGGACGTTGGATTTCGACTCTTTAGATTATAAAAAAATAATTTATGAAATAAAAACCTTTGGCGCATAATTTTCGAATGCAGAATACTTTTTTGTGTGTGATTTTGTTGTTGTTGGTTAAGATACTTAAAAATTTGCATTTATATTTATACGAATTTGAATACAGCAAAATCGAACAAGTTCACATTTAGAACAATAACAATTTCAACATATTAAAAATAAGAAATTGTACACTTTCAAACAGAATTGTTTTAGGGTGAATTATGAAAAATTATGAAAACCGGAACCCTACGAAAGTGAACAAATTTAAGTTTATACTTTAAATTTTTTTATCGAAATCCTATTTTTAATTGCTCAAAATTTAACATTTCCAACTCAAGGCGTTAAAAATTGCATAATTGTATGTGATATCATTTATCAAGTGACATTGAAAGTAATTGGATAAGCTTTTGTACCCTGTGTCGTAAATGTTTTCAATTTTGAGGGGTTACATCTTTAGGGTTTTTAATTAAATTACCTCGCTTTCGAAAGTTTTATTTAAAATTATCCATGCCGAGTCATAAATTTAAAATTAAAAACTAAAGCAGTTTGTCAAAAAGGGACCTAAGTAGGGCTTTGGTCAAAATGAAACTAAATGAGCAAGAAGGGCCTATCACACGTCCTCTACTGAATTCTGCAATAAAAAGTATATTAATAACCTTTAATTAATCATAAAATTGACTAAAAAGTATAAAAATTGTCGAAAAGGAATCTAAGTAATTTTTAAAATGTCCGCTGACATTAGAGGTTAAAATATAACTTTCGATAAAAATGGTGTAAATCTGAGGAAAAAGCTGAAAATTTATTTAACCACGTGGCAGGACAATAATTTTATAAAATTAAAAAATACGCTGAATTATAACACCCTTCAGTAAAGAAAATACGATGAAAACAAACAAAAAATTTAGATAAATGTCACTCTGAAAAGAGATTACTAAGTTAAAAAGAGATTATTCAGCAATACAGGAAACTATGATTAATTTGCCGAAAAGGCACATAGAATATGCATCGTGGAAAAGGTATCTTAGCAGAAGACTTGGTTGGATTCACTTTTTTGACAAACGGCTTCTGTAAATTTATTCGCACTTGCAACAAATATGAAAAAATGGTTCAATTCTGAAAAAGTGACAAAAAAGAAGTTACTCGCTGCGATATTTTAACGTTTTTTTTACACAAAAGTTCGATGAATGTTTCAAAACAGGGGCAAAAATGTAGAAAATAGGGGAAATATGATAAAAACGAAAAAATGTAGGGAAAACAGTATTGTGAAACCTGAATATTATTTATGAATGAAAGAGTATTTTAGAGACAAATTTAATTAAAAGTGCAATAAAATGAAAATTTCGCTACATTAAACATGACGTGAAGTCAATATTGTTTTTGGAGTGGTTGACCGTCATACGATTTTTTTAGCATGGTCAGAATTTGATTTATTTGTGCAGCTAACCAGAAAAATAATATTTACTTAGTTTGTCAAGCAAATTACAAAAAAATGCTCTTCCTTGACGTTCAAAAGATGAAATTATTTCTATTTCTCCCCGTATACCATGTTTTTGTAAACTTTGGACGTCTAACCTCTATTTTTAAAAGGGACAAGGATGACGGAATCGTAAGGAATAGTAAGCGTAAGCTGAAATGAAGATAAATGAGAAAAAGTATGAGAAAAATGATTGCAAGATTTTCTTACCTGAGAATCTGACAAGAACCGTTCACTGGGTGGTCCAGTGAGGGATACGTCGTAGTTGCCAGAGACCTTTCGTTTCCTCTTTTCAGGATGAGCCTGAAGACTTGGGGAGTCGGTGTGCCTGACACCGGTTTGAGCTTCTGGCTCTGGCGAGGGGCTTTTTTCTTCGGATTTGTTATTTACACTATTATCTGTGAGACCTCTGATCTGTAACGCTTCTGCGGTCTTAAGGAACATTGGCAGCAGATGCTGACTCACGTTAACCTCGCCTTTGTACATAAAATGTAGTAACGCCTTCATCTCCGTGTCGTTGACATCCTTGAGGAATATGATGGGGTGAGGGTGTATGTTTTGGAGGAAAATATTTTCGAAGTACGGACTGCATGCGGAGAGTATTGTCTGGTGCGCCTTGAAGGTCTCGCCGACACAGGCCAGGGTAACGTCACAGAGTGCTTCACGCGCCAGTAACGAGCTTAGGACGTCGGTGAGGTTGGCCGGATGATTGTTCCACCGGAGGCAATACTGCTGGTCCATCTTGTCTATCTCCAATCCCGACCCTACAACCAAACTGTCTGTCCTGAAGGATTCGCAACGTAGCCCAGCCACCGTGATAATGATGCTCTTGGCTAACCCTTAAACCTTTTAAAAATTAAACCCTATACAAAAACACTCTTTCAATCTCGACATGCACTCTCTACCACGAGGGTGTCCCACCTCAAACTCTATCACGATTCTAGACCCACACTACGTCCTCCGCGATTCTGCAAATGTGCCACATTGCAGTATAACTGTAAAACCCTTCAGGGTTCACGGGCTGCTACTACACGTGTCAAAAACATTTTTTCGCATAACCTCGGCAAGCTCCACGAGACGTCGCGAGAATTTTGCATGTGATAAGCGCCCGAAGTAATCCCTGACGAGGTTAGAACTACAAATTGCGTCGCAGCAAGTGCCACCCACGTATGCGCGAAAACCCAAATTTCGTGGGAAATGTTTTCGGCAACGTCAATATTCGCGAGGCTTGGGCGCCATTGTCGAGTCGAGCGAGCTACGAGAACACGAGCCTTCCTTCCTTCCCCACAAAACTACTGTACTCGTGCCAGCCCGATAAGCGAGACGCCTAAACCTCCTTCCCGTTTACGCTTTACTTTATTCCAGTCTCATTCTCATTTTCCGCGAAGACACCCTCTCCACATTCACTAACATCCACTGCTCGCGGTTTGTTTATACTCAAAATATTACTCACCTTTTGCAAACTTTTTGCCATTACAACTCAACGCCACCCGTCCCTTAACGTCCACTACCATGCGAACTGCGAATGCCTACGGCCTTATTTTTAAAATACTTTTGACCTTCGTGCATCTGCCGTAGCAAGACGCATGAAGGGCGCCCAAATTCAAATCTCCTAACTCTCACGTCGCGCGTATTCAACCTCAATATTATTTCCTCTTCTAATTCCCCTCGCAATTTCAATAATGACAACAGTTTATCCTTATTGTACAATATTACATGAGCACCGATTCGAGAATCTAGCATATTTCATTGTTAAAAATAAGGTTATGATGAGACCGAACATAACCTCACTTTCCCTCGGTTGCCTGCTTCGTTTCGATTTCCACTGTGGTTTCGACGCGGTTTGCCTGCCACGTTCTCACGTTGCGATGCGTCTGCGTCGATTCCGAGTGTTTAGGAGGACGCATGTACATTTTGTACATAAAATTAACCACCAGCATCGCGCAATATCAAAACAAACCTTCGTTTTCGATTTTGCAGGATGAAAAATTCCTTGTGTTTGCGATAGGTTAGGAACTGCACGAAGCCAGGTATGGCAGTTTTCTTTATTATTTATGGGAGTTTTTTCAAAGTCAAAGAGATGTTCGCAACTTTTATTTTTATCTTTTAGCATATTTTTTGCAAACGACACATGACTCGAGTCGTCCAAGGTGGAGAGATCAATGCAGCTGCACTTATCGATCACACGGCTGTACAAAATTACAGGAGATATGACTTCTCTGATCGCTAATTGGTTCGCCCGTAAACAATATATTCAGTGCATTCTGTCCAATCAACGTGAAAGCTTCTTCATTCCGCGTGATTCAAACGTCAAGTAGGTTTCAGGATAAATAATCACGGACGCTCTATTTATTGCAGTAGTCTAGCCATTTTTTGAAATTCTCCGCGAAGCATTTCGTGATATCGTGTTCACTTGCAAAACGAGATTTAATATCCACATAGGGGGGCTGGGGTAGGACGGAATAACCAATTTTCTCGTAAGTTATATGGTTTTCAGAGTAAAATGATTCAAAAATACAATAATATTGAATTTTTAGGAGGTGTCTCCTTTTATTTTAAGGTATTTTTAAAGGGAAATTAATTAGTGAAAATGTCATAATATAGTTTTTTATAAGGCTTATTTTTAAGCTTAATAATTGGATTTTAATTTAACCACAGATAATGGGAAAGATATCTTTAGTACAGTTTCTAGAAAATTTTCAATTATATTGTATTAAAACGTAAACAAATCTGCGTCAAATGACCCCTGTTTGAAATTTTTCAATCAATTCTTTAGATGCTTAAGACAAAGAGTAAGAAATTACGAATTACGCGTTAAATTCAAAATGATGAATAAAATTATATATATAAAATAATTATAACTCACTTATAAAAAAAATATGACTAATATCTCTCTGAAGACATAATATCTCTCTGAAGACATAATATCTCTCTGCATTTTTGCTGACAGCAAATATTTTTTATTATACTTCTACAAAAATTGAAGTTAAAAAATATTGTCAATTTGTTTACATTATATGTATCAAGTTTTTCAAACAACAGGGTAAGCGGTTTACGAAATTGTAGTTTTGTTATAAACTAAAATTTCGCAAAGTAAAATTTGCTATTAAAAGAATATTCAAATATTTATAAGCTGGTCTTAATAATAAATGTGTGTTTGTGTAAATTGTATTTCGAACAGCTTAGGGGTATGATTTTTACCATTTTTGACGATATTTCTTATGAAATGTGTTTTAATTTAAAGATAAATGGGCGATTTAAAAAGTTCACTTTTCCTGTTTTTATATATTTTCACGAATTTTATTGCGATAACATTTATCCATTTATGCATAAATATTTTTGAGAAAAGTTGTTCTTAAAATTCATTTGTGTGTTTTCAATTCAATTATGTTTTACAATGATAATTGATATTCAATCTCCATCCCAAAATTATAAAAAAATCAATACGACCTACATGAGAATATGTATAATTTATGAGTGCTAGATTCATCTTCGTAATATCTACAAAAAAACTAAACTAGGTTAGTTAAGGTTAAATGTTAAACTTCTCTAAAATTCTATGTCAAAATGCAGAAAAGTTAAACGTATTGAGGAAATAATGTATCATTTTTAATAACTAATTGTCAGTAATGTCAGTTCAAAATCTTTTACTATCAATCACAGTGCCCCATTTTTATTATTAATCCATGCATTTTCCGTATTAAAATTTAAAGTATGATTCAAAAACAAATTTAAGTTGTAATTGAATTAATTTATTTGATCGCATCAACAAAAAACAAATATGCTTTTTAAAAATGTAAAGATCGTTGCCAAAAAGTTACTTGTATGGATAGGGGCATACTATAACAATCTTAGTGCCATAAATAGAATTTTCCAGGTAAGTAACAACTTCTCCAAAGCATATTCAGATTTTCCTTGATGATACGTATGCAAATGTTTGCTTTAAAATCTGTTATAATTAATACACGAGATCCCATGATATTTCAATAACGATTTCAATAAAGGAAAAAGTATGACTCAGTTACAAATTATTAGATAAGGGGATATGAGTACGCACAAATTGTAACTACCTTAAATATTAACTTTAGAAAAATACCAAGAGTGTATGTTTGGAATAAATATATATATATATATA
>CAKNWT010327024.1:0-12887 GCA_932066315.1 Andricus coriarius | reverse complement strand
ATGTTTTCAAGGGTACAGGGATTAAGGTGACTGTCTGTCATGGAAAAATTGAGATTCCTCCGGAGGAAGATAGACAGAAAATAATTGCGGAAGCCCATGATAGTCTACTTAGGGGACACAAAGGGGTCACGAAAACGTATAAAAGATTCAGAGAGAGATTTACCTGGCCCCGACTAAGGGATGACGTAATGGCTTACATTCGGAAATGTTCTAACTGTGCTGAACAAAAGATCACCAGAGTGCTCTCCCGTGAGCCAATGATCATAACTGATACCCCGTTAGAACCATTCGATAAGGTCTCCCTTGATACGGTTGGACTTTTGCCTACCACCCCCGATGGAAATCGTCACATTTTAACCATGCAAGACAACCTTAGCAAGTACTGTATATCAGTGGCAGTTCCTGACATTAAAAGCACTACCCTAGCGCATGCATTAGCAATGAATTTTATTTCTGTCTATGGTGCACCCCGATGCATCCTAACAGATCGAGGGACATCATTTATCAGTAAAATTTTGCGGAAGTTATCAAAAATTTTCAAAATAAACCAAGTAACCACTTCGGGCTATGGGCCACAAACCAACGGGGCATTCGAGAGAAGCCACGCCGTCCTAATGGAATATGTGCGCTTATATGCTAAGCAATATGACGATTGGGATAAGCTCCTCCCCTACGCTATGTTCGCCTACAACACTTCTGTACACGAAGCGACTAATTTTACACCATACGAGTTGGTTTTTGGTAGAATAGCAAGAAAACCATCTTCTTTCTCGGATGGTGAAAAATTAGAAGCCTACGGATCATACCTCAGGGAGTTGATCACGAGATTACAAGAAATTCATATTTTAGCAGTGGATAACGCGTTCGAAAAAAAATTAGCATTCAAAAAGCAATATGACAAAAAGGCAAAACCTTTAAATGCTATGATAGGCGATTGGGTGCGAATAAAAAAGGAAGTTCGCGAAGGGAAGTTGGATAAGTATAACGATGATCGTTATTATAAAATAATAGGTTTCTCAGAAGGGAGTAATGTTAGATTAGAAGCCGAAGATGGAACACGGTTATCAAAGCACGCAGATAAGGTAAAACTCGTTTATTCCTGACTAGAAGGATCAGTGCGATACAATAGGAATGGGTTTTTGGTCGACGACGATGACTATGTGCATGTATACACCGATGGTTCTTGTTTACGAAATGGGAAAAACTCGGCGTCTGCCGGTATAGGAGTCTGGTTTGGCGATAGCCACTCTTTAAACATTTCGGCCCGTGCGATGGGTCGACAGATAAATAATTCCGCTGAAATTGAAGCTGTTGTAGTAGCAGCCAAGCAGGCAATAAGAGCCAACATTAAGAAACTGAAAATCCATTCGGATTCTCAGTTTCTTATAAACGGATATACGCAGTGGCTCTCTAAATGGAGGTCTAAAAATTGGAGGACTTATGACAGGCGCCCGGTCGTATGCCACTATGAGTTTAAGCGACTGAGTAATGCTCTCCAATTGATAGAGGTCCATTAGTGCTACGAGCACGCACACAGTTGATGTCATGGAAATGATATGGCTGATGAATTGGCCAGGAATGGTTCGTTATAACGGGAATAACTCTCCTGTTATAGTAAGGAAAACTTTCTTATATATTTTTCTTTCATCGTCAGATTGTGAAGATGTTTCGTGTTATCCTGTTAGTACTAGAAGGATGGTTTATTTTAGGCGAAAGTAGTTTCCCCCAGGAAAGAATGGATATAATCTCCATCACAACTTTTCCCAAGAACACCGGACTCTATTATGAGAGACTTGCACCTGTTCAATACGTTGCAGGGATTCGGAGGGCTACTGTTTTCGTGGAAGTTGGCAAGTTCCAGAATCTCATCGGAAACTTTTCATCTAACCTGGAATCTTCATATCAGCATTGTTTGTCCTCTATCAATGAGAACTGTCAAGGACTCCTAGGGTGTAACAGACTACTAAAAAGGTTTATGTCAGCACAGCAAATACAGCGAGAGCTGAATGCTACCCTAGAAGAATTAACTCGTCACACTGATACGCACGCGCCTCAGAAGATAGTCTCAAGCATCCATCGCCGACGAAGAACAATTTCATGGTTCGAATTTATTGGAAAGATGGCTGGTCCTGCAATGGGAGTTCTGAACTACGAAGATGACGAGCGCTATGCTAACGCCATAGCAGAACTTAATGTTTCTCAGACTAACCTTTCAAAATTAGCGAGTGAGCAAACGCACCTCGTCCGCTCAGAACTACAAAAACTACATGAAATTGCGGAGAATGAAGAAGTTAATATGAAGAATTTGGACAAGGAAATGACTCACACTGCAAAAAAAATACTTACAGTCTATGAAAACCTAGCTAAACGGAAATACACTATGATAATGGAAAATACAGCAATCGCTCTGGAAGCAAATCTGGACATGACAGTCAGGTCTTTAGAACGACTTCTTTTCGTCTTGCGGATAACTCGAGAAGGAAGACTGCACCACTCATTGATTTCCTCTTCGCAGCTGACGACGATCGCTAGAGAAGCCCAAGATCACCTCCCAGAATTTGAATTTCCACTGCACTAGCAGAAGTGAATCTTCCAGACCTTACTCACATATCTGCTGTTGCCATGCGCATGCATAATGGCAAACTATTGGTTACTTTGGATATTCCTCTGTTAGAGAGAAATAGATATCAACTGTATCGATTATATTCGGTACCCATCAAGCAAGGTATTTTACCCAGTAAAAAAAGTTGAATAGATATAACGCAAAAACGAATTCAGCTTAGGTTTGGTGTATTCGATTTTCTGCCATTATCGAATGGCACCCTTAAATTCAATTCTGCAATGCATTAGGCTCTATTCGGCCGAGTTTATTTTTTGAAATTAAGGGAAATTATAAGTTTTTTAGGGTTACAATGAGTATAAGTATGAAAAATAAAGTTGCCCAAATACATTCGTGCGGTTTTGGGCGAGCGATATTAATTATTTAACTGAACGGAGTGATATTAACCAAACTTTGACTCCAATTCGGCAATACACATCAATTGACAGACTCAATTCTGCAAGGTGCAGGCCGATGAACGCAGTGGGTTACCAACTGTCGGCAATGAAGTTACAAGTTACCCACCGCGTGCATCGTCTTGCAACTTGCAAAATTGAGTCTATCGAATCGTGTGTATTGCCGAATTGAAGTCAAAGTTTGGTTAATATCATTTCATAAAATAAGCTCGGCCGAATAGAGCCTTATGTATTGCAGAATTGAATTTAAAGGTCGAATTCCATAATGGCTGCAAATCGAATACACCAAACCTAAGCTGAATTCGTTTTTGCGTTATATCTATTCAACTTTTTTTACTGGATACAAAACGGAACTGGACGAGCTTATGTAGTACCCAGGAATAAGTATTTAGCTATGAATGCAGATGCAAGAAATTATATTCATCTAGAGGAAACTATGGTGCAAGAATGTAGTCTCCTTAATAAAAGATACATTTGTTATACTTCACAACCTGTCTATGATGCTGTTCTTTACCCGCAGTGTGAAGCGGAACTTCTAAGGCACGCTTCTATGGAGATACTAAAACAATGTGACATTCGTATTTCCTACAACAATCATCCTTTTTGGGTTGCTCTTCCTACTCTCTGAGGATGGCTATACTCACTATCGGCCCTTAGAGGTTGCTACGCTCGTTTGTAAAGATGGATCAAGTAATAATATACTATTAGAAGGCACTGGATTGGTGCAGATAAAGCGAGGATGCGTATTGAGGACCGACGGTGTGATATTGAGAGCTATTTTTATCTCCGAAGATTCTTATGAATATGTATTCATATACATGGGGTCATATATTGAGGGTTCATACCCTCAATAAACTTGGATTTATCCAATATATCGAAAATTCTGAAAACATACCAATTAGATTATCAGAAAGTTCCGATGTTACCCTTACAGGATGCCGAACCAAAAACTACTTGGAAGGGCGGAGAAGCTGACATTTCACTTCTCAATCTAGAAAAACAATTGACCACATTAAGCCAACACCATGTGGACATGAAAGAAACCAATGTCCTCACAAATAGCTCAATAGAAATCTCAGCTGTGGTGGTGTTTGGAATTTTATTATATATATCCAGAAAATTTTTAACTATCATTGGACTCAATCTCTGCTGCTGTGCTCACATATATCAACCGCACCGACCAACTGACAACAAAACCAGAGATTTTGCCGAAGAAAATAAAACTCTACCTACGACCACGGAGCGGAAACGACTTACAGAGATAGGTTTTTCACAAAGTACAAGTAGGAACAATCCTAGGAGCCCGCTGACATTTTTCATTAGGAAGACACCACGAAAACTGCCAAGCCCTACTCCTGTGCAAAGGAAATCTCTAGCCATCCCTGTACCGTCAACGATGAATGCTATACCCCCAACTATGAACTCCGTATCTCAGGCAGGATCACAAGGAAAAAGGGATGAAATCGGAATTAATATATCACCAGATCGTCGCAGTGTTTCATGCCAAAATGTAAACGTGGCATAAGGAATCTTCGCTTGTGAAAGCAAACACTTTGTTTTTATAATGCACGGGAGTTAGAAAGGGGAAATTACATTCCATTAGGATATAAATTTTAATGATGGAATAATTTGCAAATGTATATAAAATTAAACTCCAGGAATTTTCAATTGTAACTCTTTAGAATTGTAAAACTTTGAATGTTTGATCTTAAAAATTGAATTAAATACTTAATGACAAAGAACACTGAAGAGAAGGTCGCAATGAAAAGAAAACAAGTTATAAGAAAGGGGGTTATATTTTGAATCTAAGGAAAGAAATACAAAAGAAAAGAGAGAGGGGAAATAAATTTAAAGTAAAAAAAATAATTTTTTTTTAGGCGTCGTCGAACTGTGTGGCTCTGGAATTTATCGAACGGGCTGAAACAAAAGAAAGAAGGGGTGGGAGATAGAGGAATGATAACTGGTTCCATAAAAGAGGAAACATTCAATATATATATATATATAAGGTTACTACCTGGGTGCATTCCCGGGAGTGGAAATTATGTCAGGTCATTCTGACCCGACTCAAAATGAGTGAGCGGAGCTGAAATTGAATGGTCATCATATTTTTGAAAGTACTACCGCGGAGAAACACCTATTGCAAGTAAGATTATGCAATTTGGCAAAATAAGACCGACTGCTCGCCCATAGGTGCTTTTCGGTCGAAAGCAGTGCTCTTGCCCCCGTTTATTTCCGAGGTTTGTTCTAAAAGCCAAATAATACTAAATTCATTCGCTAAGTTCACTTTTCCTCGGAAACATCACGAACGAATCCGCCTGGTCCGTCGTGATTGATTTTTTTTTGTCCGCCCCTAGTCTTTTGTTCAGTCCGACGGTACCGACGTTAAATTCAACCAAAAACGCAAAATATCGGTAGGCGCGTGGGAGGTAAAAGTACTTGCCAAGGAGGCAATGAAAATTCCACGCGTAGGAATTCATCCAAGAATCTACCGTTTTTAGTGTCCCTTTTTATCCGTGGATGAATTCCGAACAATTATAAAAAAGTGAAAAAAAGACTGTTTCGTTTAAATTTTGTATGTAAAATTTCTTTGTGCCTCTCTAAGCGAGAGTAAATTTAATTAATGTTTTAAATCGCAAATTACAAAGAAAGGGTGTCGTGTTTCAGCAACCACGAGACCATCCGACTTCACTGTACGGTAAAGTAAAGTGTCTTTTCAAACACATTCACACACACAACACACAATTCTGATTTCTTTCTGTAATACAACATATTATTTTATTTGTGATAATATACTAAATTGTTCTACCTTAAAATGATCTGAGTACACAATCTGTCATTTTATTGTTTTATCCAAAACAAAAACCCTGCACCAAAAGCAATTGCAGTTGAAATCAGCAACAACTTAGAAAAACTCTGAAATTAAATAGAGCAGATAGTCGGCCCATAAAATTATCAATGCCTTGAAAAAAATATTATTATTTTGAAATGTCGCGAGTTATTATTAACTGGGCGAAATTCCCAATTTTACCCAATTAATAATATTCCCGAACGGAACATAAACAAAACTTTACTTCCGAGCTGAAGTGTTTCTGAATTGAGGCCAAAAAAGTATAATCAAAAAAAATTTCCAGTTCCGAGAAAAAAAATGTGGAAGTTTACAATATCAGAGTGACAGGAACCTCAAAATAAAACAGGCTGGGTTCCCTGGCGGACCGGCCGAACGCAAGCATCACGCTACAGCGTAATGCCAAAGTAATGCTAAAGTAATATGGCATTATAATTATTAAGAGAAGCAAAATAAATATGTAAACTGTTGCAATTATAATAATACGTTAAATTTTATGTTAAATAGCCATGCCGTAATTGCAACAAGTTTCTTTTTCAGCATCAAACAATGAAGAAATAATGTGGCTGTCATTACAGTCTGTTAACGACGGCTTCAAGCAGGTTGCCAGCATGCAGGGGCCCGACTTCAATGACAGCCACTTTGCTTTTTTTTAACGCTGAAAAAGCAACTTCTTGCAATTACCGCATGACCATTCAATGTAAATTTTAACGTATTATTATAATTTCAACAGTTCACATATTTACTTTGCTTCTCTTAATAATTCTAATGCCATATTACTTTAACATTACTTTACCATTACGATGTAGCGTAATGCCGAGGGGCTATTCACTCTCGAATAACGAAAACATTGCATGACGATTTCATGTGATTTCATATGATATTTACGTTGTCTGCAGTGAATTTTCGTTAGTGGACGTTGATTTCTTTCTTAGCACGCACTATTCAGCACTAGTCTACGTTCTTTGCGTTAGACAGCGTTATTCTTTGCGTTATACAGCGTTAAACGCATTAACCGACGTTAACCGACGTTAAATGACATTAAACGGCTGCGAGAACTGAGGCACGGTGCAGTGGGAAAAAATGAACTTTTTTCTCTCAAAAAGGTCCAGAGCCTTCACTTTTGGTCCAATCTTCGAATTTTTTTTCTAAAATTAAAGTGCATTAAAAATGCACTTTAAAAATGCATAACAAAATGCTTAACAAAAAAAAACCCAAACTTTAAATCATCTGAAATCGATGCATGTCGAATTACAGAATACAAATAATTTGGTTATTGGTCCATTTAATAGTT
Organism: Andricus coriarius; assembly: GCA_932066315.1. NCBI lineage: Eukaryota > Metazoa > Arthropoda > Insecta > Hymenoptera > Cynipidae > Andricus > Andricus coriarius. The sequence goes on along the minus strand of CAKNWT010327024.1, from coordinate 5,733 downwards.
ACAAACAAATTTAATAAAGAAATTGGCAAATAGTGTTAAGGTAAAGGTACCTATCATGAGACAAATTTTGAGGGCGTTTTTCTTTTATTGTCCTTAATAATAACTTCATGTGTTTTGTTGAATATTCGTCCTTTTTTTATTGAATTCAGCTATTTTGTATTTAAAATAAAAATAGGTTTTGGTTGAAAGTACAATTATATTACATTGTTCGTTGAGAATTCATATTTTTTAGTTGAAAATTCAAATCCTTGGTTAAAAGTTAAACTCCTTTGTTAAAAATTTATTTTTTTCGTTGAAGATTTATCCTTTCCATTAAAATTTAACTCTGATAATTTTACTATCTTATTGAAAATCAATTTTTCTAACTCAAAATTTAACTATTCCAGTTGAAAATTTAACTATTTTCTTGAAAATTCGTTTTTGTTTGTTTGTTAGAAACTAGTTTTTTAAAACAGACAATTTAATTATTCTATTTTGGGTAAAAATGTACCTTTTTTGGATGAAAATTTAACTATTTGGTTGATAATTGATCTTTTTTATTTAAAAATTGAACTATTTGGTGGAAATTTTGTGTACCTTTTTGGTATAAAATTCAACTATTCCAATTAAAGATTCATCATTTTAGTTGAAATTTCATCACATTGGTTGAAAACTCATTTATTTTTTGTTTGTAAAATTCAAATATTGGTTAAAAATTTATCATTTTCATTTGTGTGTTTTTTTTTGTAGAAAATTAATCTTCATGGTTCAATATTCATCTTTTTGGTTGAAAATTCAACCATTCCAATTGAAGATTCATCGTTTTATTTGAAAATATATCACTTTGGTCGAAAATTGAACTATTTTGTTGAAAATCTGTTTTTTATTTAAAATTAATTTGTTTTACTTAAAGTTCAACTAATATATAACAATAACATAAGCTATATTAATATAATAAATAACACATTTTATTTAAAATGTACCTCTAATAAAGTTGTATCCAAATAAAGAAAAAGTGCAATAATCTCAAATCTATAAACCTCAAGCTGTCATTTGATCTATTACACATGTGAAATAATCGAAATTTGTAAATACACGAAATAAAATAAATGATAGGTATCAAGCCTTCTGACTCGGATAAATAGCAGTCATTTTTCCCGAGTTTGGAGGTTAGACTTAGATAATTCAAATTATTTTTTAGTATTGAAAACTTTAGAGCCATACTTGCTTTTTATATAGATAAAACTCCTAACTTTTATACTTATTAATATAATATATTGTACTCAAAAATTTCTTTTTTAATTATTTATAAATCGAACCTTCTTTACGAGACGAAATTGTTGTCTCTTTAGTAAATCTGCTTCGCGTTAATGCAGGAACGACATTTAATTACATAATATTTATCAAAATTAGAAAAGATCATTGTTATACTCAAATTTTGCTTAAAATTTTTTTAATATCCTGTTTTCTAGACTCTCATTTTTCATTATTATTTGAATTACTTTGAATATTTTTAAAAATGATATGTGCTTGATAATATTTGGTAAAAAATTATAACAATTACAATTTTTATAAACAAGTAAGGTAAATAAATTCAAAATTTGTGTACGATTTCTCTTTGAAAATGTAAATAAGACGTCACCCGTTCGTAGTGATCACATGTTACCCGACCGATGGCGAAAAAGGACGGTATCATCCGAACTCCACTTCCTTCGTAGAGAACTAAGCGAGCTTATTCTCACTAACTTACACTGACTGCAGCGTTGTCGTACGTTATTGAACACTATTCACGTTATTTCATCATATTCTTTACATTAAGCAGCACTGTGCTACGCTGATTCTTCCTTAACTGACGTTATACGCACAGTCTATTGATTTCGAACACTATCGACTCTAAGCAGCATTACTCCGAGCATTAGTTTACGTTATAGGCATAACTTCAAAATGATTTCATACGTTAAATACGAGAGTGAATAGCCCCTCGCGTAATGCTTCCCTGGTGGAAAATATTCTCTGCAAATTCTCTGCAAATTACTTCATAATATCCATGCAATAGCTCTGCAAGTACTCTGCAAACGTCTCCTGCATTACTGCCTAAATTGAAACACTTTAGCATAAATGCAGAAGAACTCTGCATAACTCTTCTTCAAAAATGGTCTGCATTTTCATGAATTTCTCAGCAAGTTTTCTGCAAAGAATATTCGCAAATACTCTGTAAAAGTCTCTGCTTTACTGTTTAAATTGAAGCACTTCAGCAAAAATGCAGAGATGCTCTGCATTACTCTGCAGCAGACAATTCTCTGCACTGTTCTGAAAATGTTTGTAGAATTCCTAAACGGGATAGTAGTTTTACCAACGGGAATCTTTAGCGAAAATAAAGTCCGTTAAAAACAAAGTGCGCCGTCGTTTCGAACACGAAAAAAAAGATTCCAATTTATATGGAGGGGCGCGGCTTTAACATTTAGACCACTTTGTATATCAGAAGGAAGGAAGGAAATGACGGACGGAGGACACACAAGAGACACATTCTCAACTTATTGTAAACACATAGCCTAACCTTACATATATATATATATTGCACGCAACGCACTTCCCTAACGCAGAATATCGCACGCTGGGGGATCGGTCGAAACGGTGCTTATATACTGACCAAGAAAATTCTTACCGCTTGTGAGAAACGACGAGTGCCGGACCAAAAGTTTTTGGTGGACCGAGTTATACTTAATTTTCTTACTTGAGCCGCGATATTTTTCTGACATTTGTCACTGAAATATTGTATAATAACTAGGGGAGAGTTTGTTATAATGGCAGGCTTTGAATTAAATGTCCTATAAATTATAATGTGATTTTGATGTGGTACATTTTTTAAGGTCAAGCTCATATTATTAGCGAACACGTTTTATTACTCAAATGCTGATTTATTTCAACAATATGAAGATTCTAGAGTAAAAAGTATATAATATAATGATTCTGGTTGCAAAAAAATACATTAAAATGAAAAGTCTGAACTTAGAAGAAATAGGTTTCAAATATTCAAAAATTTCTCATATTTGAACACTAAAATTATAAAAGATTTCACAATTTGAAATTATAACTACTTATTTGTTCAAAGTTCAGATCTTGGCAGAAATTAAGACAAAATCAGCACAGTTTTGTAAAATAATCGATATTCGACGGTATATAAACCCCAGAAAATGTTATAGTTTACACTTTCTCCCAATAATACTGAAAGAGTGGTAAAAAATATTGCAACCTAGTACTAAATATTTAATGCAAAATGTTGTATCTTTTACCCTACCTTGCGGAAAAAATGCAAATTGTTTCATTATGAAAATTAAATGATTTATTTCTGAATATGTGAAAAAAATGTTTAATATGAAATATTTGTTTTTCAAATTAAGGATCACACAAAACAAAACATACAAAAATTATAAGAAAATAAAAAAAATGTATCGATAAAAAATACACTGTATATGCGTTGAATAAAAATAGTATAACAATTATTAAAATAAATACTAACACGAATAAAAAGTAAGGTATGGAAAAAAATTTGAATGGAAAATTTTTCAGAACAAATATATAATTTGATCTGCTTTGATGTTCACAAAATCATGAAGACAATTTTTGAAAAAATTCAATTTTTCGAACTTTTTGAATTTTGAACTTTTAGTCTAAAACTAATAATTTTAAAATGTGGTAGCCGCTGGACCGGGAAATGAGCAGGATTTTTTTGAACCTGAAACCCGGAAAACGACCTCGAATTTAGTGGTTAAACAAATGTAAACGTCCGATTGAAACTTTATAAACTATTTTCAATTTTTAAATAATTTAACATTAATAAACTCATTATTAAACTCTTTTATTCAATTTCAAATTACACACGTTAAAATATTGTTTCAGTTTTAAATATTCCATTTTAACCCATTGCGAATTAAAATTTTAATGCAAATGTCGGTAAGACCTAGTTTGCAGAGAAATTGTAGAAAAAGCAGAGCGTCCCTGCATTTGTCTGCAAATGTTTCTCTCTATATGGTACTTTTTCCTGTAAATCTCCGTCAAACCTAATTTACAGAGAATTTGCAGAACGAAGCAGAATTTCTCTTCTTCTTTCTGCCAGCAGTTCCTCTCGATAAATTCCTTCTAAGTCATTTTCCTGCAAATATCGGTAAGACCTAGATTGCAGAGAAATTGTAAGAAAACGCAGAGCTTCCCTGCATTTGTCTGCAAATGTTTCTCTCTACATGGTTATTCTTCCTGCAAATTTCCGTCAAACCTAATTTGCAGAGAATTTGCAGAACGAAGCAGAATTTCGCTGCTTCTTTCGGCCAGCAGTTCCTCTCGATAAATTCCTTCTAAGTCATTTTCCTGCAAATCTCGGTAAGAACTAGATTGCAGAGAAATTGTAGGAAAAAGCAGAGCTTCCCTGCATTTGTCTGCAAATGTTTCTCTCTACATGGTACTTCTTCCCGCAAATCTCCGTCACACCTAATTTGCAGAGAATTTTCAGAAGATAGACAGAGAAATGCCGAGATTTTCTGCATTTCGCTGCAAATAATTTTTCTCTGCATACTAATTTTAACGCAAATATCCGTGAGACCAAATTAGAAGAGAAATTGGGGAGTTTTGCAGTTAAAAGAAGGAAGATTTACCTGCATTTATCTGCAAACGTGATTGCAGAAAGGCCGCGGAAAAAATACAGGAAGATTTTTCCACCAGGGTTGTGTTCCGCCGGTCCGCCAGGGAATTGATGATCACGATAAAACTGCGGGTGAACTTGCGAAAATGGTAGACCTGCGATTTTCTTCGGATTCCGTATACTTATGTATTTTGAGGCGCTAATTACAAATATGATAGTGAAAATTGGCGCAAATTTGATTTTCATGGTCAAAACCATTTTAAAAACCCATAAAAATCATGGTTTTTTGCATTTATCTCAGTAATTATTCAAAATTCAAAAAAATGTTCCTCATAAAAGTTGTAGATCTCCTCGAAATACACATTTTATGTTTTGAGCATTTATTTATACGAGTGATAATTTCCGAGAAAGTCAGTAGTAAATCGATTTTCATGTTAAAAAATTAATAAAATACATAAGTCTATACATCCATTACGGTAGTACCCCTACCCCTTTTCCAACGCCGCGTGGGGGGCAAGAAAACACCCCTGTGATTCAAAAAACCATGATTTTTATGGTTTTTTAACATGAAAAAAATGCTTGCAACAAAAAATGTATATTGCGATGAGATCTACAACTTTTCTTCGCAGCATGTTTTTGAATTTTGCATATTAGCTGAGCTAAACCCAAAAAAAAAATTATTTTATGGTTTTTTGATGATTTCATCATGAAAATAAAATGTTCGCCAATTTTTCGCTATCATATTCATAATCAGCGCGTCAAAATACATAATTATCAAGCCTAAACTAATGAATGTATGGACTTATGCATTTTATTAATTTTTTTAACATGAAAATCGATTTACTACTTATTTTCTGGAAAATTATCACTCGTATAAAAAAATGTCTGGAACATAAAATGTATATTTCGAGGAGATCTACAATTTTTATTTGAAACATTTTTTCGAATTTTTAATAAATACTGAGACAAATGCAAATATCCATTATTTTATGGGCTTTTCATGGTTTTTACCATGAAAATCAAATTTGCGCCAATTTTCACTATCATATTCGTAATCAGCGCGTCAAAATACATAATTATACGGAGCCCGCAGAAAATCGGAGGTCCACCCTTTTCGG
>CAKNWT010327022.1:0-14563 GCA_932066315.1 Andricus coriarius | reverse complement strand
TGTTGGGAAATTTTTTTTTGATTGTATTCTTTCAAATGACTGACTCAACATTTGATTTCCTTTGGGGGCATTTTTTGCATATTTACCCGGCTATATCCTTTGTCCTCAAATTGTGTAAACTCTTGTAAAATAAACAAATTTTCCTTCAAATTGTCTAGATTCTTTTTTTACATATCTGAAATCTTCCAAAATCTTTTTGAATTTTCTAGAGGAACTTAGGAAAATTATATTTATACAATAACCTTAAAGCAAATAAACAAAGACACTTCAAAAATAGTCACTCGAATTTTTTATTTTGTATTATAAATTATTTTTCCCTTCTCAGTAAGAAGGTTTGCACTGATCGGAATTAAAAAATGTAATTCACTTGAATACCTCATTTTTCCGGTCGTCTTCTAAACCGTCGGGGAAATAAAAAATGAGAAGAAAATCAATCCCCTTCAATGCATCTTGAAAAACTTCACAGAAGAGTACTGAACGGAATTGAAAAATACGAAAATTCGTAGTTAGGTCAATCAAATTAAATCCCTGCCAATAAACGTCGAAAATTGCACGAAACGGTACTAAAGGGCATTGAAAAGTTCGAATATGCAAAAGAAGGAATATAATGGATTCAAATAAATTCAATTTCAAAACGCTTGCTTGAATTAAAATGGAAATTAATTATTAGCGTAATGAGTCGTATTATATTGAATAGAAAAATGTATACTATACTTGAATTCAATAAAATGGATATGTTAAATGCATAAGGGCAGGTAGAAAAAATAAAAAGCAGCCTAACAAGGCAAACCCAGTGGGCCCCAAATTGAATGACGCCTGTACGACAACGTTACAACATCTTTACGGCAACTTTACGACGTCCTATGTCCATGTCGTTAAGGTGTCTTTACGATATCGATAAGACATCGTCAGATAGATAAAAGATTTTGATTTTTGTTAGAAAATAATTAGAAAGCTACCCACATTCAAAATCTACAAAAAATTGTACAGTGCAGGGACCTTTGGGTTATGTCATATTAAGACCCATATTGACTCAGTACTTTTCTTTCAGAAAAGCCCTTCAAATTTCTTGTGGTATAACGTAATTATCATCCAACAACTTATTATCTACTAAATTATTTATCTATTCACTATTATAAATTCATGTTGGTTTTGTTTTTACCTTGAATTTCACCTTATCATTAATTTTTTATTATTATTATTACTTTATGTATATACATTTTTAACTTATTATTTATTTACTATTTGATAAAATTTATACATTTAATGGTAACAATTTTTCATAATCTTTGATCACTTATATATTTATGTAATAATCATTAAAAATCCCCAAAATTATTAATTTTAACCACCTTTTTCACTTTATTTATAGCTTATACATTTAAAAAGTATATTATATTTATTTATATTTTTATGTATTCAAAGATGTAAAAAATCTTATCCATAAGCTTCACGAAAATTGAAACTTTTAAACTTATATTCTAGCAAAAGTGATTAAAAATATTTTTAAACCGATATTTTCTTAAGGTACCAGTGGGGATAAAATTCATTTGAAATATATGCAAGATTTTGAAATTTGAAACAATGCCATCAAGATTTACGCTGAAGGTATTCGAGGGAATTAAATAAACTAAAAATAAATTTTACTTTACGGAATTAAAAGCAATTCAATCTACATATTTTCTGAAAGGAATGGACGGAATTAAATAAATTTGAAATGTGTCCTACTTGACGAAATTAATAATAATTAAATTAAATTAAAAGTATTAAAAGTATTAAAAGTATTAAATTAATAATTCAAAAAGTCGTTATGCTGCCGCTATGGAAATTGCATGGAATTGAATTTCTGAAAAATGTATTACTCTCTTGTGGATTAGAGGTCGGTGGAAGAATCAGGAGTGGGACTTCGATGCCTTAAGTCGAACGGGCCTCTATTTCTACCATGTGAGATAGACAACGAGTCGCGATCGAAAACGAAACGATGGTTTCGAAAGCTCTCTTTCTATCGTATATGGTAGACAGAGAGGGTCTCATCGTTTAAAACAATAAGTACGACTTGTCGTTGGAACACCTTCGGACCCTCACTGTCTACCAGATATCGGCATCGGAGTCCCACCCCAGGCTATAAATAGGATAGAAAATTGTTCTGTGAAGCTAGAATGAATAAGTAAAAATATTCTTACTTCATAAACGCACTCTTCCAAAATAGTGTAGTTTCCTAGGCTAAGTATAGATAGATATCACTCCCTGCCTTTATACAGATAAGGGCAGAACACTGTATTCTTTCTTCGTGGGACCGACCCGCAGGGCCTCGGCCCCAAAGGTATCATTCCTTGTCTGACTGCTACGGCGTCAACAAATGTATCATTATAATATAATATTAAAATATATATAATTAAAAATCCATGCCCGGATACTTTTGATTGATACGTTATTTTTACAAAGTATCAATAAGAATCTTTCTACGGAATTAAAATCAGGAAAACACGTACTGGGCTGAACTAATTAGGCTCACAGTGATTCCTTGTCTTAAAAAATTAGACTAAAAGGCGAGACGTGACGCAGCCAAGTTGGCACCGTTGGGATTGCAGAATTCACGGACTTTGAAACCCACGGCTGACCAGAATGAGTAAATACACTGTAGCAGCCACGAACTATCTTCACTGGGAATCTCAAGTGAGTAAAAAGAAGAGGAAAAATAATAAGGAGTGTTCTGTCACGACTCTCCAAAACCTCGTAAGGCTAATCGACTATGCGAGACTTAAACCTTTCGTTAAAAAACGTTCATCGATTCATTCACAATATTTGGCCAAAGTTGTAGCACCTTTGTTTGAAATAGTGAATTTAAATTAGGAAATAGTCAGTGGCTAGAGGGCAGACTTCGCCACGGACTATACGCGTACGTGAGCATGTCATTGCACCGAACGATATAGAGATTCGATAACGCGGCGCAACACACCACCCGACATCCGCTAACATAAGTAAGGAACTCAAAGATTTAGGTATACTATTAAACACACATACTATTAAGAACAAAACCATGGCAGACGGAAATCAGAAGAACGCAACTTTACAGACGGAAGATACCCCTCTTGTATTTACTAATGCTGATGTAATTGGCATGCTACAAAAATTATCAGATCGGATATCTAACGTGGAACTCGCAATAAATACGCGTAAAGAAAAAATTCGATCAGAAGAAAAAAATTTTGATTTGGTGATTTCGGATGAAAGCGAGAGGGATAACGATGAAGAATCTAGAGTAGGTGACAACGAGACGTTGTTTGTAGAATCAGCACATACGTTAGAGAGAGAGAGAGAGAGAGAACAAATTGAACCTAGGCATCTACAGAGGTCAAATGAAAGAGTAACAACCCCAAATGAAGCCATCCTTATAAGTGACAAGCCCTCACAAAGTTCAAATGCATGAATTTGTATCGCGAGCGAAACTATCCCTGCGAGATATGCAGTGAAATTAATTAAAAAATGTAATGGACAAGGCGATATGGGAGTTGAACCCTTCATCACTCTTGTGAAAAGAATTAAATCGCAGTTTTCAAATCCAGGAGTTTCATTAGACTGGATCATTGTAGAAAAAATCAAAGGAGAAGCGGAAAAATCTATTCGTATCTTCTCGATTCAAGATTATGATGATCTTTTCAAAGCTCTCAGAACTAATTTTGGAACTATGGGATCACTAGAAACTCATCGCACCAACCTATCACAAGTAGTCCAAGAAGCTGGGAAAAGTACGCAGAATTTCAATGGAAGATTCATCCAAAGAATGCACGAACTTTTGTACGCTGTACAATCAAAAAATCCTCCACCACACGAACGAGAAATTTGCATAAAAAATGAAGAGCTAACAGCTCTCGAAAAATACATAATGAATTCAAGAGAAGAACTTTCAGACCGAGTTTCAATAAAAAATCCTAGCGATGTTAGAAAAGCACACCAAATGGCCATCCAATCAGAAGTCAGGTTAGCTGAAAGAAATAAAATTCGCTTATCCAAAAACACGATTAAACCCCAACTACCTATTCGCACAACCCTCAATAAATCTCCTTTTCAATCCTCAAGCTCTCAATTCAGTAAACAAAAATATCCTTCATTAAATAATCCTCCAAATCACAGCATACCTTTGCAGCAGAGAATCCAGTTACTTTGTAGGCACTGTAAAAAACCTGGACACACCGAAAACCAATGTTTCTCGAAGTAGAAAAATTTTCATACAAAATCCTCGGGAAGTCGACCTCCAAATCGCGTGAATTATCTCCAAGGAGAAACGGAAGAACATATTCAGGAAACGGAAATAAAGACGGAGACAGAGTATCAGCAATATCTGGAAGATTATACTCTATCAGAGGACAATTACACGGAGCAACTAAGCCTGTAAAATTATTAGTCAATAGTGGCGCATCGATAAATCTAATAAAAGAAAATTGCATTAAAAAATACCACCAGAGAATTTCAATTAACAAAGAGTTTTCAATGGAAATGATAAGAGCAGATCCCTCCGACTAGACGATAAGGTCTATCCCTGAGAGTACAGCGGTATCCTTATCCCAAAAAACACCATAAAAATGATAATCTTGAAAAAAAACAAAAATCAGTGGCACATTCTCATAGAAGATAATCCCTACATTCCAAACTCTATTTACCGTATTGTTGACTCACAAGTTATGATTCCTGTTAGTAACGAAACCGAAACAGATTTGAGATTGAGTGACGAAGAGATAAATTACAAGTTTATCAATGTTGGCCCAGGACGAGAAGAGCGTGTAACTTACATTACACAGAAGGAATTAAACACTAAATTGAAATTATTAAATGGAAATTCGAGACTTGGACACATTGAAGATGCCCACAAAACACAGATTCAACAAATACCAATCTCTTATCACGACATTTTCTCACTTCAAGGAGACCCACTACCATGCACAAGTCTCGCGTCACATAAAATCATCGTGAACGACGAAGCAAATATTAATATATGTCAACCGCGACACCCGGAATGTCACAAAAAAGAAATTTCAAATCAAGTAAACGAAATGATAACCAAGAAAATAATAGAAGCCTCGGACTCACCATTCAATTCACCACTTTGGGTACTCCCGAAAAAACGCGATGCGTCAGCAAAACCTAAATGGAGGCTTGTGATTGATTTTGAGAAGTTGAACAAAAAAACAGATCAAGATGCCTACCCACTTCCTCTAATCGACGAAATTTTGGACCGCATTTTCTACACCTGAAGGACATTTTCACTATAACCGCATGCCGTTCGGGCTCAAAAACGCTCCAGCCACATTTCAAAGAATGATGGACACAGCATTAAGGGAGGATCTTGCTTTAGAAGGCTCTAAAAAGCGATTTTTTTTTATTGCTTAAATCTATTCCTAATATATCTAAGAATATGTATCTAAAGTTATAGAGGCTGACTCGCAGTATTTTGAAAGATACAGTACTAAATGCGGTGGGTGGGGTGTCGAGCAGGTATAGGAGCGCTGGGGCAGGTGGAGCGCGCGCTCCACCTCTCGGTCTTTTGGAATAATAATTTGGAATAATTTTGGAATAATCCAATTTTAATAAATAAACAATATCTAGGATCTAACCAGATCATTATTATGGAATTATTTCTTGTCTATAGGATAGACGCACGCATGCGCATGTGCGTCCCAGACAGGCTGGCATACGCAGTCATACGTGAAGTACGTTGTGATGGCGTTATGAGATGCATTACGCACGCACTCTACCTACCCATCACAGCATAGCGACAGGTAATGGCGGCATGCGTGCGTTATGTCTCGCACAGCGTGCGTCGCACGCATGCGAGTACTGTGCGTCGCACGATTGTTACCTGGGCTATTAGTTATGTTACATCTAGTAGATTTATCGCCGGTATCGCCAAAGGCAACTTCAGCTCAGAAAGATGATCTTGTGCCTCCCTTGCCATTGTCGACATCTGTTTGTTGGTCAACGGTGATGGAGGCAAGCGTCCTTCCCTGGAGGTGTGGATTACATTCAGTAACTATTCTATGGTATGCTGATACTCAGACTAGCTTCTAATACAAGTGCTACGTTTTCTAGGACTATAGTGTAATTTTGTCTGGATAGGGCATCTTTGATGCCATTCATTCCTGCTACAGTTTGTTGCCCTACCAGGTGAGAAATATTTTTCTGTCCTTCGTTCCGTTCCAGCATAGATCTCTCGTACCGTTCGCCATCTTCGTGAGTAAGGACTCCGATGGTGGGACCAGCTAGTTTCCCGATGACTGCAAACCATGGCACCGTTCTTCTTCTGCGTTGTATTGCTGGTGGTAAGGTTCTTGGCGAGTGCATTTGGGAATGATATTCCAGCTCAGTTTTCGCCTCAGTGAGTTATTCTAATACTCGTTCAGCAGTCGCTTTTTTATGGCGCAGTCGGGAATAACTAAGGACACCACTGCATCCATAACCGAGAGATCCAGTTGTGGTGGTGGCCCGGAAAAGTGCCATTGGAGATGGTTGGTTGTCCTCTTACGGGATATGGTTCCAGGATAGGGTAGAGAGCACTTTTTTAAGGCACGATGGTGGACACAATTCCCATTAGGATACACGGACTAGCGACAGGACAAGACTGACGACGAAGTGTGCCGTCGCCCAGGAATACGGGACCTCTCGAATGGTTCCGTTTTATCTCGGCTGCGGTCCGGCAACTCTTTCGTGTAGGGCCGTGCCAAGCTCTATTTTATGGTAACAATTCTGTTACAGTTCATATGATGTAATAAATAGTGAAAGGTATGAATTGCTTCGGTATAATGTGTACCTAGGTCTAATTCGAATTATTGGTCTAAAAAATTAACTGTTAAATATTTTGTTCACATTAAAACTCATTAAAACTGTCGGTGAATATTGTCTCAATTCTCTGTTTACGACCAATCGCACTAGCTCATCCGCCTGTTCATTACCAAAACAACCCTTGTGTGCTGGTATATAGGGCAATTTATCGTCTAAATTCTCAGTTATCGTTTTTAAATTCTCAAATTCTGGGGTACTTATGACAGGTCGATTATTGCTTTTCAACCACCTTCTGTCTTCCCAATTTCGTCGCCATTTTGCCTGACCATCAATAAGATAACGGGAGTCTGAATTGATTGTATGTTTCTTGATACCAGTGCTCCTTGTCTGCTTGTTGGCTATTATCACGACCTCGATTTTAGCCGAATTGTTTGTCTGTCTGCTTCCCGCTCTTTCTGAAACGTTTAAAGTATGACCCTAGTTAAACCAAACGCCCACACCTGCTTCCGACCCATCCTTGCTGGCTCGAAGGCTGGAACCGTCGGTAAAAACTTGGTGATATCCTTGCGGATCGACCAAGAGTCCTTCCTTCGAGGCCGACAAGGGTTCTCCCAGTCAAAATGCGCCGGTTTGACTTTGTCGGCATGCTTAGTGAACCTAAACACCAGCTCGTCTTTAATGATTATATTGTGTCGCTCTGTCAGCGTGTAAAGATTTTGCTTTGAGATAGGCTCCGTAAATTTCTAGCTTTTCCTCGGGTAAGGGGGGGGGGGGGTGAGGATGGTATTCTTGCCTATCAGCCGAAAAGGAGCTCCAAGAGCGTGAAGTTCGTCGATTCGTGGACCGATATATTATAAGCAAATAGCGCATATGGGAGGAGCTGATCCCAGTCGTTATAATCGCCTATATACAGCCTAAAGTATGCCTCTAGGATCGCTTGCTGACGAACACTTTGCCGCGGTCTGTTAATATGCACCTTAGCGCTCCGTACACAGAGTACATGTTCATTGCTAACGCCTGCGCTATAGTAGCTGCGTCTACGTTAGGTATCGCAACTCTAACACGACATTTGCTCAGGTTATCCTGTATTGCAAGGATGTTACTACATTTTCTGATATATTCGGTAACGCCATCCTGTAATGTTAGCCAGGTGTACCGCTCCCTGATTCTACAATACGTTTTTGTGACACCTTTGTGCCCGGTGATTAGGTTATTTTGAAACTCGGCCGTTATTTTTGCCCGAATTTCTTCTGGCGGAATTTCAATTTTACCTGATGCCTTTTCAGAACCACTAATAAGTTGCGCAAGCTTAATTTAAACTCTTTTTCGGTCGAGTACTTTCTCTCTTCTCCAGGTCGATAGCCCCAACAGCTATGATCAACTTCGATATGGGGCTTACTGGCTCGTAATCTGCAGCTAAAAAATGTACAATATTATCACGTAAATATGTTAGTGATTCGCGACTGCTCTCTAGTACGGAAGCCTGCATTTCTAAATCGGAAATTTCGGTAGTCACGTAGTCTTCAGAATTTTGGCTGCCATCCCGATGTCCGTGTCTCTCCGAGTTGGGTTTTGGATTGGTTCCTACATTTGTAGGCGACGGCCTTGTGGAAGGAGGGGAATGCAATCGCCTGGGTTGCCGTCCTAACCTTCTCTTGCTGGTTAGTTCCTTTCCACCAGTATTAAATCCATCCTCTGCAGTGGGAATTCGCACATCACTGTATAAGTCATGAAGCGTTGAGCATACTTTTAGGAGGTACGTTGGAAAGGGGGTAGAAAACCTTAATTGACAGGTTCTAGATGAGCCTGGTTTCGGTTCATTATCTGCCTCGTGGTTCAGAATTCAGCCCTTCAGGAGGCCTTGATATTGGAAGACTGTGGGGGCTACGATGTCCACTCGGGTCCGTGTCTATTAGCTTGGCGATCTCGCTGATCTCCCTCAATATGGTGTCTACAGGGTGTCTACAGCCCTAGTAAACATGCCTATTAGAAATCTAATGGAAACCTAATAGGATGTGGCTTCTATCATGTCCTATAACTTTCGAAGGTGGGTTTTGTTCCTGGTTCTATACAGTCTTCTATTAGGTAATTGTGAACTTTCTAATTGGATCTTATTAGGATTTAATGTTTCTATATTCGGCACTCTTATCGTGTTAGCTATTGGTTTGTAACTGGAACCCAAGTGGAACCTAATCGGAGTTGAATCCAACTTCGGTGCGGTTCCGTATTTGGTCATTTTGAACTTTCTAATTGGTTCTTATTAGGATCTGATGTGGTTTGTATTTGGCTGGTGAAAATGCTTATTAGAAGTCAAATAGAAACCTTATAGGATGTTGTTTCTATCAGCTCCTATTACTTTCGAAAGTGGGGTTTGTTTCTAGGTCTGTGTGGTGTTCTATTAGGTAATTGTGAACTTTCTAATTGGTTTTATTTGGTGTTTTGTATTCGGTACGATTTCTCAACGAAAAAAAAAAGTTATTTCTTAATTTATTGTTATACGTATAATCTTCATTTTTTATAGTTTGTAAGTACACAAGACACCAATGCGATCGCTTACACATAGAATCGCACGCTTAAACGCGTTGAAACATCGCACTTGCTGAGGATTCGAACCCTACCTATACTACCTTACTTGTGTATTCTACCGTGCGCTCTAACTCATTTCGCTATCGATGCACTTGGATCTTGGTTAAAAAATCTTGGCCAAACATTTTAAGGCAGCGACGTACCAATTCGTACGGTAAATCTCAAGCATCTTCAAACTAAAAGTTGTTGAACTCAATCTTTCTTTAAAGAAAACATATTTCTGATCAGTAATGGCAAATTCCAAAGCAAATTGAAAATTTTCAAGAGACTTTAATAAACAAAATTTATTCAGAAACAATTTAAAATTAAATTTTACTTATTTCAAATACGGCTCGATATTCATTTTTCTTTAAATAGTCAGAAAGTTGATAAAATATCTAAAGGTACTAAAAAAAACAAAAGTTAATTGCAAAAATGCTTAAATAACCTTGGTGAGAAAAAGCGCTTTTCTGTAATACAAGAACCTCCATAAAACGCGCAATTTTCAATTTATCCAATTATTTCACAATACTTTCTTACTCAGTTTTTAATCCGAAATAACAGTTTTTAAATAATAATTTAAAATATGTGAAATAAAGAATCGAATTTCACTTATTTCAGAAAGGGCTTAATACTTTTGCTCTTTAAATATATTTAAAACGTTAAAAAACGATCCAGAAGTAATTAATAATAAAGAAAATCAAGTACAAAAATGCTTTTATAACCTCAGTAACAACCCAGTGGGTACAACATTTGGTGACATCTTAACGACATCATTACGACATCTTTACGACAACGTTACGACATTCTATGTCCATGTCGTTGAGATGTGTTTTACGATATCGTAAAGACGTCGTACGATCTGACGATGTCTTTACGATATCGTAAAGACACCTTAAGGACATGGACATAGGATGTCGTAAAGTTGTCGTAAAGATGTCGTAACTACGTCGTCAAATTTGGTGCCCACTGGGAAAATAATAATTACATGCTATACAAAAACTTTCATAAAACGCATAGTTTTCAATTTACCCAATTCTTTTATTATACTTTTTCACTTATGTCAGTTTTAAATGAGGAATAACTTTTCCAAAACAACAATTTAAAATATGTAAAGAAGATAATTAAATTTCACTCATTTCACAAAGGGCTCAATACTTATTTTCTTGATAGATTTAAACCGTTCAAAAACGATCTAAACTGATTGAAAATGAAGAAAAATGCAGTTAAAAACACTTTAATAACATTAGGAGAAAAAAACCTTTTCTGTTATATAAAAACCTCCATAAAATGCAAAGTTTTCGATTGATCTATTTCTTTTATAATACATTTAAGTTGGTTTTTAATTTACCATCACAATTCATTATCAATCATTTGAAATATGTATAAGTTATGAAAGCACATTGGCTACAAGCTACAACTTATTTCAATTTTCATTTTATTTTGCACAATGCACATTTTAAAAAGACTTGTTTAACGAAAATATATTATTTTCTATCCAGAAACTTTGAATATTAATCCAATTAATTCACTTCGGATTATTCGCTAATAATCCTAATAGAGCATATTAGAGAAACAATTTTGTACTTGTGCAACTTCCGATAAAATACAATATAATAGATACTTAATAGAACCACCTTCAAAGGTGTACTTGGAATTTCAATCCAATTAATTGAATTTCGATTAGCCGCTAATAATCCTAATAAAGCTTATCAGAGAAGCAAGTTTGCACTTTGTAACATTTAGAGTAGATGAATACCTCATTGATTCCGATTAGAGCCTATTAAAAAAATATAGCAAAAAGAATATTTGTTTTCGAAAGCTCTTCGAATTTTAATCCTATCAATTCGATTTCAATATCCCACTAAAACACCCAATAGATCCTGTCAGGGAAGCTATTTCGTACTTCGAGAACTTCGAATAAAGCCGATCCCAATAGCTACCTATTAGAGTCGCTTAAAACACATCACTTCGAATTTTTGGGAACAATTGCATTCCGAAGGTCCAATAAAATACCTCATAGAACCTGTTAGAAAAACAATTCGTTAGGGCGTATATCATGGCCATACATGCCCTTTCTGTATTTGTGTATTTCCGTTCATATACATTCAGAGCTCTAGAGAAATACGCTATGGGTAGGTCTATTCCATCTACTTCTTAAGTAATTACAGCGCTTACTGGAAACTCGCAATCGTCTGTCGTTAATTTAAAGAGCTTTTCGTAGTGCAGGTATTGTAGGATAGGGCTTGAGCACATAATATTTCTTAATTTACGGAAAGAGGATCTTTGTGGTCGGCCCTAGTAAAATGATGTGTTCTTTTTACACAAGTCGAACAGGGGCCTTGCTATCTTAGCAAAGTTCTTACGAAACATCGATAATACCCGGATACTCCCGGAAACGCCATAACCAATCCAACTGTACGAACATATAGGAAAATCTCTGATTGCTGTTAATTTCCTAGAATCGGGCCGAACGCCGTCTTGCCCGAGAACATGCCCTAGGTAGACTACCTCAGTTCTCAGGAACTCGCATTCTTCGGGTTGCAGCATGAGATTAGCGTTTAGAAAAGACAAAAATGTCGTCAAGCTAAACCTGTAATTACGTATCCTGTAGACCGGAGAGTACTCCATCTATCAGGCGCTGAAAGGTGGCAGGGGCATTCTTTATCTCCATCAGCATCCTCTTATATTGGAAGTTCCCATACCTTATCGAGACGGCTCTTTTGGGTTGGTCCTCGGTAGCAGTTTCAACTTGATGGAATCCCGAGGCCAGGTAAAAAATAGAAAAGTATTGGGCATTCCCTAGCCGGTCCAGAATATCGCTTATATTTGGGAGGCGATAGGAGTCCCCCACTGTGTTTTCGTTCAAAGCGCGAAAATCGATCACTATTCGCCATCTCTTGTTCCCATATTTATCGGGATTCTCTGGAATTATCAATGAGGACGAGTTATACGGCGATGTTGATTCAACGATTAGATCATCATCAATTAGTTTGCTTGGCAATTCTTCTGCGATTTTCTCATTTGTCTGTGGCTGCCGATACTGTTTATGCTCAATAGGCTTATCGCCAACTGTCAGAATATGATATTTTACCATATTAGTAACTGGCAGTTTATCTCCTGACAGTAGAAATCGTCCTCCTTTTTCTTAAGATGGTTTCGATCCTCTCAGCAACATTTAAGGGGATTTATCTGCGTTATAAAACGGTATACCAGTTTCCGGCCGCACGGTTTAATATTTTTGTCTGATATCTTGCATACCTCATCTGTATTTGCGCGGCTCGGGCATGGACCCTCGTCAAAGTTACGAGGCAGACTCCCCGGAGCGCGTTGAATCACCCGAAATGAATCACCCTTTCATTGTTAAGAGATGCAGACCGGTTAAAAAGTGAAATTATGAAAGCATCGCGTGATTCAATTTTTATTAGCAGAAATAGTTTATTCATATAATTTCAAGAAAGTAAAAAAAAGATTGTTAATATTTGCAGTAATAACAGAAATGTTGAAGTACACACGATAGTATGTACAGATACGCCGCACTACGGGAAGAAACGCAATTTATTCGTTCAAAAGGTTTACAGCCTTCAATTTGCCCCAACCCGCATTATTTTTTTAAGCCGAAGAGCGCTAACATTCCAATAGCACCTTAGTCAGAAATTGTTGCATTTTCATTTGTTTATTTATTATATGTTAAGGCGAAGTATGAGAAAATCGAGATTTTCACAAAATCATTATTTACTCTTTGTCGATAAAAGAGTACTCGCAGAATGCAAATAATTTGATTATTGTCTGTTTTAATTGTTATAAATAAATTACATTAACAAACAGCTAAATAGTGTAATTTTTGTTGAAAAAAATTTGTTTTTAGATGGATATGCTTTAAATTATGGTGAGAGTGACTGTTAGTCACAATTTTTATGAAAAATCAACAATTGTAATTGTTGTAAACAACTTTTTGCAAAAATTTGGAATTTGTCGTTTTTTCTATTTCGGTTCTTCCTTTATTATCTGAAATTATGTAGATGTTCGGAAAAGTAATATATATTTGATTATGTGTGTTCAAATACAACAGTTGTTGATTTCGTAAACAAATGAAATAAGTAAATATAAAACTTTGTCCTGGAAAATAATTTTTTTTGTGCTGAAACTGCTTCCAATGTTCGTGAGAGAGATATACAGTAACTGTTTCTATGCAAAATTGACAGTAAACAGTTGTTATTATTTAATTTAAAAAATTACGATTTGTAGATATTTAACAATATTGTAATTGTTATTAAAAAAAAGTTTGTTCTCCCCTGGAAATACTTTGAATTATCGTGACAGTGATCGTCAGTAACAATTTCCATAAAACATTATACACAATTTTTTTTCTAATTGTGGAATTTTTGCTTTTTCAATTTCGGATTTTCCTTCGTCATTTGAATTGATGCAGATATTAATAAAAAGAACGTACGTTCAATTATTATTTATTATCCTAAACAAATGTAATAAGTAAATATAAAACTTGGGCTTTTTAACCCGCAAAATACATTTTTTTCTACTGAAATTGCTTCCAGTTTTTGTGAGACAGGTTTGCTGTCACTAATTTACGTAAAAATTAACAATAGATAATTCTTATTAGCTATTCTTGTAAGTTTAAATGTCACGAATTTATCATGTTTTTAAAACAGACAATTTTATTGATCCATTTTACCAGATCAATAAATCGGTTACCTGAGGCCAAAAGACACATACAACCTGCAATTTATATCCACCTGCCATTAAAAAAAATCTTCCGAGTTTTCTAACGGAAAAATTCCAAAACTTTTCATTTCTTCATTTCCATTGCTTATACAGTGCACAAATCGAATGACGTGTATAATTTCCCAGAATATCTGAATTATCTTAAATGATTCAGAGGAGTCCAAATTTGATAAAATCGCTAATTCGTTAACTCGCATTCTAGATTATTTTACCAGGTGTATAAGCCTTAATCCGCTGTTTTTTAGGCAAAAGAAAGTAGTTTTTTTTGCAGAAAATAAAATAAACTTTATTCAAAGTATTTTTTCTCGCTTGCTATACATTTTCCCCATCTCTCGGGCAATTTGTGTATACCACGCCAAAAAAGTCTTTATCTTTCGATGCAAACCACTCGTCAAGCCATTTTCCGACGTCTTCGTACGAATCGAAGTGTTGTTCAGCGAGCGCGTGACACATCGACGAAAACAGGTGGTAATCAGAA
>CAKNWT010327010.1:3100-15061 GCA_932066315.1 Andricus coriarius | reverse complement strand
TTTAGTTACCTTTTTATGCCGCAAATAAGAGTTAGAAACAATTAACTGTTCGCCCACTGGAAGCCGAATATCATAATTTCATAGTATTTGTCACTCTGAAGCCATTCCATAAGGTTGTTAGCACAGCAAAAAAATTACATTTCCTCCTCTTTCCATATGTCTTACTTCGTTATTAATTAAACACTTTTATTATTCGTAATTACTACTTAAAATAACCTGTATTTTAAACACTGGTATCCATTTGAAGTTAAAATGATAAACTTGATCCGAAGATGCACGGAGTTGACCGATAGGCCGATCCGAATGCAACTTTAAAACCGCGAAATTTAAAAATGCCCCTGTGGAAAGGCTTCTCCCTTGCTTTGGAAATATCTGAATCTAGTCAACCCTCAAGAAAGCATTTTGCTGCTTAATTTGTTTATAACAAATACAATTTTTTATATTTACTCAACATCTTAAATGAGCATTCTCAGAAAGTATTTTAAACTAATTTTCTACTGATTTTGCACAGTGCCAAGCAATCGCAAACAGTTGGAACAAAAAAGGAGGCTTGAATCTTCAGAAATTTCTACTTTTTTATTGTTAATCAAATAAAAAAATGAAACCCTTTTTCTAGTTCTACATAGTATAGTATTTTTTAATTGTTTAATTTTTTTTGTCATACTAGTTTATTTTAAAATAGTCACTTACCACTATGCTCGCCAGATGCAACCGCAATTCCTAGCGATAAGACAGCGCAAAAGATTAGGAGACTTACCAAAAATTCTCTCCCCATTTTATTAGGAAGTTGTACATTCACAGAAAAGACTATATTAAATGATGATGTATGCATAAGCAACTCGTTTTTGATATGGAAATTTGGTTGGCGGTATTAAAAATTCAAGGACTCTCGAAATTTGTTATCTGAAGCAGTTGCTTGACTCTGTTTCGACCCGCCTCCCCCAACCTAAGAAAGAGTAGGAATTTCTTATCCCGCCCCCCCCCCGATATTGCGTAAGCTTTGCTTGACGGGTTATTTATTGGCCACGTCATGGAGAAATCTGACAATCGCGAGCGTGTAAGTTGTTTTACACATTGAAATTTGTTTGAAAAACGCTAAGATTTGATTTTTAAAGGATTGTAAGGGAAATATACCTTATCAACTGAAATCACTCAATATTAATTATGATAAATTACCGTGCAAATCGAAATACCGATTTGCGCAGTTATCTGAAATAAATTCAGATTTAATTCGTATATATATTTTGGATAAATGCAGACAGAGTTTGGATACACATAGTAATTGTGATAGAATGTGGATTAAATCGGACAAATTGCTTGTTGCGAAAACCTTAAAAATATTTTCAAAACTGTATATTATATTATGATACTTACCAATAGAATTAAGCACCAAGTAAAAGACCAGAGTATAAATGACCCTCATCTTTTGAAATTGGTGGAAAACCTACAGTTAACAGGTTAAGTAATGTGCATTCGATTGCTTTATTAGAGTAAAAAGTTGTTATCTAATCAATTATATGGCCTCAGCCTTATTTTTCTGAGGTTATATTTCACATTTAGAGATTGTGTTTGCATTGCATCACGGTTTGCTTTGATGTTACTGCGTTCATTAGCTTTTTTCTCATAGAATCATAATCAAGGTTGCCTTTTAATATACTTTATACGTTTTCGATACCGTAGCTTTATTATTTGATAAATCCTTATTTGTTTAAACAAAGTAAATTTGTTACAATATTTTTCCAGGAAATTTTCGCTATGTAAAACTATAAATATTATCATTATTGTTAAAATCATGAATTTTATTTTTTTACAAGAATTTTTTAAACAATTAATTATTAGTTATTACCAGTATTTCATCGTATTATTTTAGAGAAGTCCACTGTTTTTCTTCAAAAAATTGTTAGTCTAAATACTATGCCTTTTTTATGTTGTATATCTTGATATCTTAGCCTTATTATTTTAACTAATTCTTTTTGTAAACAGAATTTTTGGAGCGAATGCAGGAATGTGTGTTGATTTGTGTTGATAACTACTCATTTTCGAAGTCATACATAGTGATCGGCAACGTAGAGTAAAATTTTATAAGAAAGAAACGAACTTCTGTACAAATATGTTTATAATAATTGAACGGTTGGGTGCAATAACGACCTTATTCTTGCGTTCTTAGAATTCACTTATTTTCATTTGTTTTGTACATAACATCATGAAGAATAAATGAGAAACAATTGACTTCTGAAAATGCAAGAACACCGCCATTGCACTCAACCGGTCAAGTTGGAAAAATTCAGGAAATAACTATTAATTAACTGTTTCAATAATTCAAGAATAAAAAAAAATATTTATGTTCTCAACATAATCACGAGTTGTAATGTTTATAGCAGAAAAAAAGAAAATTCCCAGATTAAATATGGATGAGGTAATAAGTATGAACTTGTTTAAAAATCGCTCGCAAACTTAAGCGCGCCTGGTACGCGTGTCCGTTGAATATCGCGTCTGAAATGCATTATTTTATCTCATTACTTTAACCCAACGCTATTAGAAAAATCTACATTATCTCGAAAGAGAGTTGTTTAAACATGTGAATGACTTAATAAAATGTATCTTCGTTTTTAGTGCAAATATTAAATGTGAACGACGTATGAATAATAATTCTGTATAGATTTCAATGTAATTATTATGAACAAATATATTAATTGGAAATTTTGATTATAAATAAAGCAGTAGGTCAGAAAATAAATTTTCACAGTAAATAATATTTAGTAATAAGTGCGATATGTACCAGTGAAACGTATGCCAACTATAAATATTTTTCGATCTTAAGATTTATGGTATATATAAGAAAAAAAGCTTGCTGCAATGTTAAAAAAAACAATTAAGTAGTAGCTTGTAGGAACTTTCTACCGTTATCGAAATTTCCGAAAGACTAATCCTGCTTCCTTCTTCATTTCATTTCTTCTTCAATCCTTGTTCCATTATGATAAAGGAAAAAAGTTCATCTATTGAAAATATCGGTTAATTTTAGTGAACCTTAGCCACCCTTCCCAAAGAATAAATCAACTACTTAAATTCAGTAAATCAATAATTGAATTAAAATAATACTAATGAAGTGTACCTACCTTTAAAAAAATCCTCAAAAATTAAACACAGATAAATTTTGGTCTCTATTGTAAAGTATTGTTAGGATCAGTAACTGTATTATTGAAAATTTTAAAACAAAATGTTATACATACAATGAATACTGCTCTGCTAAGGACACATTTTTTCAAACTGAAACATTGAGTTAGCTGTAGAGAATCCTGGTTTACAACTACTATGTTAAAATTCAGATCTTTTATGCAGTGGAGACTTACTGGGCACTCATTAATTTCATCTGAGGTCGGGTTCTTAACCTTGTTGTTTCCTATGTTTATTTTCGGCAAGCGCTTTTTCCCACGTTTATTAAATATTCCATTAAGAACACCACTAGTCTTCACTATTGTTAAAACATCACCATTGAATGATGTTAATATAATTTGTTCTGCCTGCTAATCAGAAATTCTGATAAGAGGAGGCCTGTCAGGAGGAAGCCCGGAAGAAGAAGGCCTGACAAGAGGAGACCTGGACCTGGCACGTAGAGGAGATACGTAGAGAGGCCTTGTTGGAGGCTGATGTATGCGACCAGAAGAAGCAGAAAAAGGGCGGCAACGACCAGGACGAGGAGTATCATGCCAACCACAACCTGATCGTGAGCTTATTCTTGCAAAAAGAAATGAAGGATTAATTTTTCCTTTAAATAACGAACTCTTATGTTGTGATAAAAAATTTACAATGTAAATTTTGCGTAAAGCTGGGACGTAGAGACATTTGGGACTTAAGGCCTTTGAGGAGCTGAGTGAGGAGTTGGCCGCAAGGCTAATCCGTACAGGACACCTGACGGTGGAGTGGGTGTAGAGCGCATAAAAAGACTGAGATCACGATGTGTTTTCGCTATCACGTCTACGGCCATTTCGCAGAACGGGTTGCAAAATGCGAAGGCCCAACCAAGTGTCAAAAGCCGACGAACCCGTTGCGCAATAATGTCGCGCTGCTAAAGATGTTGCGTACATCTTGGTTGGGACATAAAGGTTATCAGAAGGAATAAATCAGTAGGAGCCCTGTGTGGAAGGAAACAGCACACCTGAAGTAATGCGAAAGCGGTTTCCGGGGTAACTCTGCTAAGAAGAAAAGAATAATGGGTTTTAGTGTGTGGAAATGTCACACGCTCCGCAGTGTCCCATCATTCCTAGAAAAAAACAGTGATTCGCAGTGGGGCCACATGGCAGAAGTGAAACTTTGATGGATTAACTTTGAAATTTTTCGTGAGGAACCATCATGAATTTTGAGGATATCGCATAGTAAGAGAGTGTAGAGAGAGAGAGAGAGAGCATATACAGGGTGTTTTTTTTAACTTGAGACATCGAAATATCTTAAAATCATACGCATCCTATGAAAAAAATATCCGTAATGAAAAATTTTTATTTTCGAGGAGAAAAGCGACTTTAAATCAAATCCCCCCCCCCTGCCTCCTGGGGGGTGTGGTGGGTTCAATTTGTTTAAAGTATTTCTTGAGATATTTTGATGTCTTAAGTTAAAAAAAAACACCCTGTATATGCTTTCTTAGCGTGGCAGTAGTGTGGATATCGAAGAGGAGTCTTGAGAGCAATTGCAAATCGCCGCACAAAAGGGAGACGCGATTTTTTTTTTTAATTTTTTTTTCAGAATAAATCCAACAGTCCCAAGACCAATTATAGGATTACATATAAGTAACTTAGCGGAGAACGCATAGAAAACTAAATTAATTATAAGCTATGAGATTGACCCAGTATTATTCTAATTGTTATAGTTGTTATAAAGTGCATTTTACTAAAGATTAAAATAGTGCGACCTAACTAGCTGGGGCCATCAAGTTACATACCTCAGATACGAATGATTGCAAGGATTGGTTGCACAAATTAAGGGGATTGTCACTGCCCAGTAAAAAGAAACTAATTGAGGCGAATTGAGATGAATTTGTTGGAGCCTTCGTGAATCTAGCTTTGCGACAATCTCGAATTGGAGCAAGTCGTGAATTCTTGTAAATTCGGAAATAAGTAATTTAATCTTCAAATCTGCTATCTGCCCAAATTCGGCGCACAATTTTTAGGGGACCTTATTCATTTGAATGTGTCAGCACGAATTAATTTCAGTTTCAGCCAATTCATTTTAATTTGCCAGATATGAAGTCAAGCTCCAATTCGCCTGAATTCGTCAGCGCGAATGCAGTTAAAGGCTGGTCCATGTATCGTTCATTAAAGTCTCCACATAATTCAAAGATTGGAGAGTTTTCAGCCGAAGTTGAGGTAGGGAAATAAAATTGCATTTTCTCCCTAGCATTATACTGATATACTGCGATTGGAATCTCAGATAAAAAATAGCTACTGTCAACATGTCCATTTAGAATCTTAAATAAAAATGAAATCATTGCTATTTTCCGCCTATTGTCTAAGGACCATTCATTAGATTTGTGACAAAGCAGCTGATAATCATACCCTGGAGGGATGAAATCACCCCTTGTTTCGAAGTTGAGAAACTTAAGAAATCTTTGTTGACATTTATCTATCGTTTCAGAGAGATGCTTAGCTTAAGGGGTCCAAATAATCGATCCGTATTCCAACTTCGGCCTAATAAGTGTGCAGTAAAGAGTCCTAATGGTAGCTTCCTCCTTCAAGTTACGGCATGATGCAAAGAAAAACCTCAGAAATCTATACGCCTGTAGAGTAGCTACTTCAGTGCCATAAACATTGCCCAAATAATTTCGAGATACCCAATAGTTCGCGTGTCAGATGGCGCTGTTGTCAAAGTCACAGAGGCATCCTACATGCGTATTCGCTTCACGAACCATATTTTCAATTTCAGTATTTACTTTTAATGAAGCGCTCAAGTAAATACCCAGATCACGCATTGTTATCACTCTTTCAATACCAATGTTATTTACCGTGTAGTCAAATTCAATATTTCTTTTTTCAATGTATAAATTCCTGAAAATAAACCAAAATCTTACGATAAAATTTGGACAAACACCACAGAATGCTCCTATTGCAATTCCTGAAAACAAAATAAAAATTTGTTTCTTTGGACAAAAATAAGAAAGAGGAAAGAAAAATGAGATGGCAATCAACCAAATCCCCTTCCTTCTCTTTTTTATTTCTTTCGTTTTTTTTATTTTTATTACTTTGAAATCACAATAAAAAAGCATGGATAATATTCACCAACATTTCGGTGCTAACACAGCACCCTTATCAAGGTAAGAAAACTTAGACCAGGTGGGAACAGCAACGAAAATACGATGTTACCTCCTGGATACCTGAGAACTAAGTGTGGGTATACAGGCAAATCCTGTATACCTGAGAACTAAGTATGGATCTAAAGGAAAATCCGTTATGAACATGATTGAACAGGAAATAAGAGAAAGTCAAGACTCATTAAAATCTATTGCTAAATATAATTAATCATACTAGAATAACTTTTGTTTAATTTATCCAAATCTGTTTTCAAATTAATACACAACTTATTTTGTTTTTTATTATAAAGCATTTCCATGAATTCTCTCTTTCTCTCATTACTTTCACTATGTAAAATTTCAGCATTATCCCAGTCGAACTCGTGGTCAATATCAACAAACCCTCTCGTATGTCTAGCAAGAACACTCTTATAACAGCGTCCCAAACGAACATCACTCTTGTGTTCCTCCACCCTAGTATTCTGAAGTCTGCCAGTCTGTCCCACATAAGTCATCTTACAGATCTTGTAAGTTATCTTGTAAACACACCACATTCTTCAAATTCATCTAAAGGATCTTTACAAAAAGTGATTATTGAATCCAGTTTGAATGGTATACGAAAAATGGTATGAATATTAAATTTTTTAAACATAAATTCAATAGTTTTTGAAATTTGACCAATAAAAGGAAGAATAAAAGTATTAAAAGAACTATATTCTCTCAACTCCTTCTGATCATCTATAGATAAAATGTTACTTTGTTTATGTTTGATTTGTTGAATTCGAATTGTGATATGTTGCTCAATTAACTTTCGTGGCTAATCATTAAGAAAAGGGATATTCCTAACAATACTCAAATTCTCTTTGTGAAATGAAATGTGGGACAAACCTAGAGCTCTGTCAACCAAGTTTTTGATTATTGCAAATTTGTTTTGAAAAGGATGAGCAGAAAAGAAGTTTAAAATTCTACCTGAATATGTACTTTTCCTATACCAATTGGTAATAATATTACCATCCTGACCTTTGATTACTTCTATGTCCAAAAAACTGATTTTATTATTTTTCTCTATTTCATGGGTAAATTTAAGTTTTGGATGAAAACCATTGAAAGTATTAATAAATGCCTGTACCTTTTCTAGAGGAACACATAATAAGGTGTCATTAACATAACGAAAGTAAAAGGGCAAAATAAAATCTAGCTTCTTGAAAGCAAAGACCTCGAAATCTTCCATAACAGTTTCTGCTAAGATCGGAGAAATGACTGAACCTATGGGAGTACCAACCTTTTGCCTATAAAAAGATCCAATGAATTTAAAATAAGTTGAGTTCATAATAAAAGCTATCCCTTTAATAAATTCTTTTTGACTTAATCGAGTACGTGTTTTTATATTGTCCCATCTATTTAAAATTCCTGTTCAATCAATTCAAAGGGCATACTTGGAAACATTGCAACAACATCCAAAGAAATTATTACATGGTTATCAGGAACAGTTTTTTTAATAATAATTTTTTGGGATTCCCAGCTATTTTTAATATTGAATTTTGAAGTTGTAATAAAGTCTTTGAGTATCAAATTAAAGTTTTGTTCTAAAAATTTCGTGGGAGTGTTAATAGTTGAAATAACTATTCTCAAAGGATAGCCTTCTTTATGAATCTTTCTCAAACCACAACATCTTGCAAGAACTGTCTCTTCGGTATTTATATTAGTCCATCTTATATCTTTTCCTAAAAGTCTTTTCTTTCTCCAATTATCTAGAATCCTGAAAGTGTCTCTTCTTAATCGTTTCAACGGATTTTCACTCAATAAATAAAAGTTATCACGATTGGAAAGCAAATCCTCCATATCCCTAATATAATCTGATTTCTTCATACAAACTGTAATATTGCCCTTATCAGCATTCATACAAATTATATCAGGGTTGTTTTTAAAGAAACCTTTCGTTTCCATAAAACCTTCAGAAATTTTACGATCAATGCTACTAATGTGCAAACATTTCTTATCTACAAAGCTCTTTGACAAGTTTAAAACCTTGTTCCGGAAATCCTGTTGATCTAATATTGGAATTTTATGTATACTTGATTCAACATCTTTGACTATTTTCATCATTTGTTTCAATTTATTTTTTATCACATGGTAACTAAAACCTTTACCTAATATGAGAATATCTGTAACTGCATCAGGAATTTGAATATCTGCCAAATTTACTCCCATAGGTTCAGTCGTTTCCCCGATTTTAGCAGAAATTGTTATAGAAGATTTGGAGGTCTTTCCTTTCAAGAAGCTAGATTTCATTTTGCCCTTTTACTTTCCTTATGTTGATGACACCTTATTATGTGTTCCTCTAGAAAAGGTACAGGCAGTTATTAATTCTTTTAATGTTTTTCATCCAAAACTTAAATTTACCCATGAAATAGAGAAAAATAATAAAATCAGTTTTTTGTACATAGAAGTAATCAAAGGTCAGAATCGTAATATTATTGCCAATTGGTACAGGAGAAGTACATATTCAGGTAGAATTAAAAATTATTTTTCTGCTCATCCTTTTCAAAACAAAATACCAATAATCAAAAACTTGGTTGACAGAGCTCTAGGTTTGTCCCACATTTCATTTCACAAAGAGAATTTGAATATTGTTAGGAATATCCTTTTTCTTAATCATTACCCACGAAAGTTAATTGAGTAACATATCACAATTAGAACTCAACAAATCAAAAACAAACAATGTAACATTTTGTGTTGATATAGTATTCGCAGTTTGCAGGTCAAAATTAAATTGAAAATTCAAGAATTTAAAATTCTTGAATTTTTTATTTAATTTTGACCTGCAAACTGCGAAGACTATATCAAAACATACATATTAAAGGTCAAGACTCTACTTGTTTATTTAAAGTAACATTTTATCTACAGATGATCAGAAGGAATTAAGAGAATATAGTTCTTTTAATACTTTTGTTCTTCCTTTTTTTGGTCAAATTTCAAAAACTATTGCATTTATGTTAAAAAAATTTAATATTCATACCATTTTCCGTACACCATTTGAAATGGATTCAATAATAACTTTTTGTAAAGATCCCTTAGATACATTTGAAAAAGGTGGTGTTCTTTACACGATCACTTGCAAGATCTGTAAGATGACTTATGTGGGACAGACTGGCAGACTTCTTAATACTAGGGTGGAGGAACATAAGAGTGATGTTCGTTTGGGACGCTGTTATAAGAGTGTTCTTGCTAGACATACGAGAGGGTTTTTTTGATATTGACCATGAGTTCGACTGGGATAATGTTGAAATTTTACATAGTGAAAGTAATGAGAGAAAGAGAGAATTCATGGAAATGTTATATATTAAAAAACAAAATAAGTTGTCTATTAATTTGAAAACAGATTTGGATAAATTAAACAAAAGTTATTCCAGTGTGATTAATTACATTTAGCAATAGATTTTCATGAGTCTTGACTTTTTCTTGTTTCCTGTTCAATCATGTTCATAACGGATTTTCCTTTAGACCCATACTTAGTTCTCAAGTATACAGGATTGGCCTTTATACCCACACTTAGTTCTCAGGTATCCAGGAGGTAGCATCGTATTTTCGTTGCTATTCCCACCTGGTCTAAGTTTTCTTACCTTGATAAGGGTGCTGCGTGAGCACCGAAACGTTGGTGAATATTATTCATCCTTTTTTATTGTGATTTCAAAGTAATAAAAATAAAAAAGACGAAAGAAATAAAAAAGAGAAGGAAGGGGATTTGGTTGGTTGCCTTCTCATTTTTCTTTCCTCTTTTTTATTTTTGTCCAAAGAAACAAATTTTCATTTTGTTTTCAGGAATTGCAATAGGAGCATTTTGTGGTGCTCGTCCAAATTTTATTGTAAGATTCTTGGTTTATTTTCAGGAATTTATACATTGACTTGAATGTTGGACGTTAAATGGGATTTTTAATTTGATTTTAATCTAATTTAAGATTCTTAAATTTCAATTTCTTTTTTCCTCAAAATAGACATAACTTTACATTTTGCTGTGTTGATATCCAAGTTATTGCTAGCACACTAGATTACAAAATTATTCACATTATGTTGTATCTCGTAGCAGTCTTGTATACAATATAAAGGTATATACATTTTTGCATCATCCGCATAAAACAGAAGTAGATATTTAATAACTTTATCGGTATCATTCATAACAACATTAAAGAGAAGCGGTCCAAGGTTCGAACCTTGGTCTACCCCAGAGGTAGGTGTGAATGAAGATGAGGAATAGCCATTATATCTTACTATTACTTTACGATCCCTGAAATAAGAGAGCATGAGATTCAAGATTTTAGCCGGTATGCCTAATCCTTGTAGTTTAAGGAAGATTTTGCCATGATCAATACAGTCAATTGCTTTACATATATCTGTGTATATTACATCAACCTACCTATGATTTATTAATATTTGTTCAGTTTGCTGTATTAAGGTTATTAGATTAGTTACCGTTCAACTATGAGTCACAAAGCCATGTTGGGACTCCGATAAAACTGGAGATAAATAGGACCCTATAAATTCACTAATCAAGTTTTCTCAAACTTTCGAGAAGTTGCTTACAAGACTGATATACCGATAATTCATAATAAGAGATTTATCTCCTTTTTTGAACACCGAACAAATTTTCGAAGATTTCCAAATATGAGGGAATACTCCAGAAGATAGACACATATTGCATATAAGTGTTGACGGCTCAGCAAGTTCACTCGCACACTCACTCAACATACAACTTGGAATTCCATCAGGACCTGATGTGTATTTATTTTTCATAGTCCTGAGCATACTTTCTATCTGGTCACGGGAAACAACAAAGAAATCGCCAAATAACTTCCCTGATCCGTCAAAAAATTCGTCAGGTACGCCGGAAGAAGTTTTATAAACTTTAGAGAAAAAATGTGTAAATGAGTTAACTATATCCTGGGTTTTATTAATTTCGATTCCATTATAGAACATTATACTAGGAATCCTCGAAACCTTTTTCAAATTATTGAGGTGCGACCAGAGAGTTGATGGCGACTTATTGATACCATCCTCTACGAGGATATCCTCTCGTACTTTGATCAGATAACTAGCATATGCTTCCTTAATATCTGTTTTCATCTCCTTTCTTAATAAACTTGAAGAGTCAAAGTGAAACTTACTTTCCGTTAACTTTTCTATAAAACTCATCAGCGGCTATATTGGCATCATCAGAGATTTTTAGAAACGACCAATCGATGGAACGTAGGCAGATTTTTAGGATATCATAATTACAATTCTTAAATTTATATCTTGCTGCACCGGTATTAAAAGAGAATATGTTCTTACTGACAAAACGGTAGCAATTTTCAAATCTAACAGATAGAGGCGGATGGTTATCGTCAACAGGCAGGATTGGGAAAGCATTTAAAAGAATCTCACATGGGAACGAGGCTATGAGTAAGTCCAAATGTCGATCATTAAAATGATGAATATCATTATATTGTTTCAATTCATGTAATTCCAGAGTTAACAAATTGACTTAATTTAGGAATGTTAAAATCACCGATTATCAACCATTTATGATTCCAAATAGGTTGAGTCCTTAAGGCATCGAAAAAATCATCTAGTTCTTTATTAGAAATATCGGGAGGAATTTAAGTTGCTATTAAAATAAGTGTAATTCCCTCATATATAATCTTAAT